>JAJLRJ010000008.1:220000-232500 GCA_024195265.1 Dendrophyllia cribrosa | reverse complement strand
TCTGTCCGTTACAATCCGTGACAGGGTAGTGACAAGGTATTTGAGATCAGGGAGCAAAGGCTAACAAAGGGGTGGAATCGTGGATCACAGCCCCAGGATATGGGATCACGAACCGTGGGATCGGAATCAGCAGTGTTTTTAGGGAATCAAGGATCAGGCTGTCTTATAGATAATAATAAAAGTCAAGAAATGCTGGAAATGCGCTTTTAGAGGCTGGGACTTTTTTAACCTTTAATTGCTAATTTGAGATTTTATAGTTTATTATTGGATTCATCGCTGGACTGTACTACTGGATAGTCATGATCATTTAATCGTTGATAACTTTGACTAAATCATTACTTGTTCTGAATGCCAAGCGGTATTCTCCGGTCATGTCTCACACGCGCTACATGACGCCCATGGTGACATATGCAACCTCTTTCCCAGGGTCTCTCTCTCTCTCTTCAGCTACTGCCTCGTTGTCTCAATGGCCGTAACTAGCCTATATACTAACATCCCACAGGGGGAAGGAATAAGCACTGTATATAAAGCAAACGAAACATTCTACGAAGAGAAGCCTCCTATACCGAGCGAATACCCCAGAGAAATGTTTAGGCTTCATCTCCAAACTCATGGCACATAAATGCTTGGAACGAAAATGGTAGTTGCCTTTGCAAATATCTTAATGTCTGCGGTCGAGACACAACTTATAACTAAGCCATATATTGACGATGTGTTCTCATTATGGAAAAGTAAAGTGAGTCTTATAGGTGTTTATCACCTACTGTTGGAACAAAGGCTTTGGAATATGAAATCAGTGAGCTTGTTGTGTAAGTGCGAAAAGTAATATCTTTAGAATTTAATAATATATATATATATATACTATTTGGCAGAGCTAATACAGTTTAATAACCCTGTATGAAGTGGACACCGTATTAAGCAGACACCCTCCATAAAGCGGACAGTGTAGCTAAAGTTCTAAAATTGTGTTCCCATGTTTACTGTTAACAATACCTGTATGTAACGGATACTTCTATTAAACGGACGCGGACGACTAAAAGTTGGATGAAGTGGTTGTTTCTATTATTCAAAACGTGTATTAAACGGACAATTATAAGTATAGACAGAAGCTCATAACAGATCTACTTAATCTACTTTAATAAAATTCAGTTGTGGTTGTGGTCAAACATGACTTGGATCAACTCGAACTTTTTTCAAACGAAATCCAAGTAACCGGAGTGGTATGGGAGCTAATTAAACTAGAGTCATCCCGTTTGTTTAAAAAAAAGGGGGGGGGGGGGGGGGGGGGGCGCGCCCCCCTCGGCCCCTCCCCTAAATCCGCCCCTTGAAATGTATGCCATCAGGAGCCATAATGCCCGATTATGGCTCCTGATGTCATATATTATTTTTATCTTATGTTTACAAGTGCGCTGTCTACATGTCATGTATTAGCCAATCGTTTATAACCATGTAATTTTCAAATTTGAGGAGCCGTTACAATATTTTCTTTCAGTGTAGCCCTGGCCCTGAGGAAGACTAGTTCTATTAGTCGAAATATTGGCCATTTAATAAATCTGCCCTTTGCCGTAGTGCCAGCCTTGCATTCAGTTTTGTATTTCTTTTTTGGTCTATACGACCAGTTGGTCCCCTAGTTAATTGGAAAGCAAAGCGAAGCGAAGCACATGATGGACAGAAGAATGAGATCAGTCAGACGAAGCCGAGAGCATTTAAGGAGCGGCCAGTTTTAACCATATCGATTGGTTGAGTTGTTGTTGGACTATTCTCGGTACCATGGATAGGAGAATTTCTCGTTTTTCTATCGCTTAGTTGTTGTATTTCTCATTTATAATTAATAACGGTTGTTTATGTTCACTTCTAGTGGAGGTGTAGTGGTGTAGTAGTTAGCCTGTGTGGTGGTGTAGTGGTTATCCTGTGCCGTGGTGTAGTGGTTAGCCTGTGCCGTGGTGTAGTGGTTAGCCTGTGCGGTGGTGTAGTGGTTAGCCTGTGCGGTGGTGTAGTGGTTAGCCTGTGTGGTGGTGTAGTGGTTAGCCTGTGAGGTGGTGTAGTGGTTAGCCTGTGTGGTGGTGTAGTGGTTAGCCTGTGTGGTGGTGTAGTGGTTATAAACGAAAAAAAGCAAGGCTGATTCGACAGTGAAGGAATATAAAAATGTAATTTATCCAATATTTCAAAAGGCACGGCCTTTCTTCTTCAGGGTATTACAAATAATGACTATGGGTAAACTAGGACGTTACAATTAAAATTAGAGTATAGCGTGCAATATGATGCTATGATAACATATAATACAATGGAAAAGTAACCGTTGAAGATTTAAAGCTTAAAAAACCGTTACAAAAGAGATGAAAAAAGAAGAACATGCAACATATAGAAGTAGATATAAACGGAAATAAAGGTATTACATTTCATCTTTTTTATTAATTCCTAGAGGTTCAAGAGTGTTACCTCTATCGATGAGATATGCTTCTCTTGCTTTGCGTACAGCGTCACGATTAGAATGAATAAGTTCGAGTGGAATGAGTGTTATATCTTTAGCTGAATGGTCGCTAGTGAGGAAATGTTCTGATACTGTAGTGGGCTTAGATATGTAGTGATTAGATATGTAGTGGTTAGCCTGTGCGGTGGTGTAGTGGTTAGCCTGTGCGGTGATGTAGTGGTTAGCCTGTGTGGTGGTGTAGTGGTTAGCCTGTGCGGTGGTGTAGTGGTTAGCCTGTGCGGTGGTGTCGTGGTTAGCCTGTGCGGTGGTGTCGTGGTTAGCCTGTGCGGTGGTGTCGTGGTTAGCCTGTGTGGTGGTGTCGTGGTTAGCGCATTGGACTTCAGATCTGAAGGTCGGTGGTTTGAGCCTGGTCTCAGCCGTCTTGTTGTTTTCTTAGACAAGAAACTTTGCTCCACATAGTCTCTCTCCACCCAAGTGTATAAATGAGTACCGGCGACAAAATACTGGGGGTAACCCTGCGATGGACTAGCATCCCATCCAGGGGGGAGTAGTAATATTCCTAATTGCTTCATGCTACAGAAACCGGGTTAAGCTCCTGCACACTGAGCTCCCTGTGGCTCGTGTGCGCCTTTACCTTCCATGTTCACTTCTTCTCATGCTTAAATTAGTGTCTACTTTAAAAGGCGGAGAGTTTTATACGTTCCTTGTTACAGTTCAAAATTCTATTTGATTTTTATCCACAAATATTGTTTTTAGAATTGACGGAAATAAACGATAGATACTACGTACGTTGATGCGAACTACACATGACTACAGGAAGCGAAGACTTTCATACATGTTAAATTGCTACAGTTACATTATGCTATTTGCACGATTTTAATTAACCTCTAGTTAGAACTCTAAAGTTTCGTGAAAATTCATTAAAAAATGACTTATAATAGTTCTTCTCTAAAAAAATTGAACAAAATTAATAGTTAACTATTTTTACTTTAATGCAAACGTCAGTAGCGAGAAGCTGATGCTTTATTAATTAGCTGTTTCTTTTTATAGATCAACTCTCAAGTTTTGTACTTAATATCGGTCCCAGTCCCTTTTCAATACATACATACATACTTTATTACCTTTCCCTAAGGGGGCTTTTCAAAGATAATTACAACTAACTAACAAGAATAATCGCAAATATAACTAATTACATTATAATCATAAATATAAGTCGTATTTACAAAAGATAAATTGAATTTAAAATAAAGTTAAGATTCTAAAATACTATATAAGTATAGTTTTCAACGCTGTAACGGTCACTTTTGAAAATGTATGTAGTAGCATACGAAACGTCAAGTTTTATCAAAAATGAATAAGTTCAATATGTTTATCACCGCGGTTTGTGTCTTTAACTAACCATCTTTATACAGGAAGTCGCCATTATCCATAGGTGGTTTGTGTCTTTAACTAACTATCTTTATACAGGAAGTCGCCATTATCCATAGGTGGTTTGTGTCTTTAACTAACTATCTTTATACAGGAAGTCGCCATTATTCATTTGTGTCTTTAACTAACCATCTTTATACAGGAAGTCGCCATTATTCATTTCTGTCTTTAACTAACTATCTTTATACAGGAAGTCGCCATTATTCATATGTGTCTTTAACTAACCATCTTTATACAGGAAGTCGCCATTATTCATTTGTGTCTTTAACTAACTATCTTTATACAGGAAGTCGCCATTATTCATTTGTGTCTTTAACTAACCATCTTTATACAGGAAGTCGCCATTATTCATAGGTGTCTTTAACTAACTATCTTTATACAGGAAGTCGCCATTATTCATTTGTGTCTTTAACTAACTATCTTTATACAGGAAGTCGCCATTATTCATTTGTGTCTTTAACTAACTATCTTTATACAGGAAGTCGCCATTATTCATTTGTGTCTTTAACTAACTATCTTTATACAGGAAGTCGCCATTATTCATTTGTGTCTTTAACTAACTATCTTTATACAGGAAGTCGCCATTATTCATTTGTGTCTTTAACTAACTGTCTTTATACAGGAAGTCGCCATTATTCATAGGTGGTTTGTGTCTTTAACTAACTATCTTTATACAGGAAGTCGCCATTATTCATTTGTGTCTTTAACTAACTATCTTTATACAGGAAGTCGCCATTATTCATTTGTGTCTTTAACTAACTGTCTTTATACAGGAAGTCGCCATTATTCATTTGTGTCTTTAACTAACTGTCTTTATACAGGAAGTCGCCATTATTCATAGGTGGTTTGTGTCTTTAACTAACTATCTTTATACAGGAAGTCGCCATTATTCATAGGTGGTTTGTGTCTTTAACTAACTATCTTTATACAGGAAGTCGCCATTATTCATAGGTGGTTTGTGTCTTTAACTAACTATCTTTATACAGGAAGTCGCCATTATTCATTTGTGTCTTTAACTAACTGTCTTTATACAGGAAGTCGCCATTATTCATTTGTGTCTTTAACTAACTATCTTTATACAGGAAGTCGCCATTATTCATTTGTGTCTTTAACTAACTATCTTTATACAGGAAGTCGCCATTATTCATTTGTGTCTTTAACTAACTATCTTTATACAGGAAGTCGCCATTATTCATTTGTGTCTTTAACTAACTATCTTTATACAGGAAGTCGCCATTATTCATAGGTGTCTTTAACTAACTATCTTTATACAGGAAGTCGCCATTATTCATTTGTGTCTTTAACTAACTATCTTTATACAGGAAGTCGCCATTATTCATAGGTGTCTTTAACTAACTATCTTTATACAGGAAGTCGCCATTATTCATTTGTGTCTTTAACTAACTATCTTTATACAGGAAGTCGCCATTATTCATAGGTGTCTTTAACTAACTATCTTTATACAGGAAGTCGCCATTATTCATTTGTGTCTTTAACTAACTATCTTTATACAGGAAGTCGCCATTATTCATTTGTGTCTTTAACTAACTATCTTTATACAGGAAGTCGCCATTATTCATTTGTGTCTTTAACTAACTATCTTTATACAGGAAGTCGCCATTATTCATTTGTGTCTTTAACTAACTATCTTTATACAGGAAGTCGCCATTATTCATTTGTGTCTTTAACTAACTGTCTTTATACAGGAAGTCGCCATTATTCATAGGTGGTTTGTGTCTTTAACTAACTATCTTTATACAGGAAGTCGCCATTATTCATTTGTGTCTTTAACTAACTATCTTTATACAGGAAGTCGCCATTATTCATTTGTGTCTTTAACTAACTGTCTTTATACAGGAAGTCGCCATTATTCATTTGTGTCTTTAACTAACTGTCTTTATACAGGAAGTCGCCATTATTCATTTGTGTCTTTAACTAACTGTCTTTATACAGGAAGTCGCCATTATTCATAGGTGGTTTTCAGGCGAGTCTTGTCTTAAAGAAAAGTCACTAAATAAAATAAGCTAAAAATAATAATACAAAATAAGAGAAACCACGATCACGCTAAGGCCCGTTTACACATGCGATTTTTGTCGCGCTCCCCAATGCAACTTTTGTCGCAAGTGTAAACTAGCGGCGATTTCCTGTGCGATTCGGGTGCAATTTTTGCTGCGATTTTTGCTTTGCTCCCAATAATCGCCGCCAAGTTGCATCAGGTTTCGAACATGTTCGAAACCTCTGCAACATCGCTCGACAAATCGCGCCCAAATCGCACTGAAATCGACGCTAGTTTACACACGCGATTCGAAGATGCAACTTGCGCGCGACAAACATTGCACCGAATAGTGCGACAAAAATTGCAAAAAATCGCCTGTGTAAACAGTAAACACGTCAAACAATTTGAGTCAAAATTTCTTTAATTTTACTTTATTTTAGTAATTCCAGAATCCTCGCGACTGAAACGTCATTCCATTCCATTCTTATAATTCCTTAGGGTTCATTTCAGTGTCAGTGTGAAAATATTTGGATGTTCTACCTAATGTAACATGCAAAAAGTAACTTTACATACGAGTAGGGATCACATACTTTTATGCACAAAATCATGGATAAATATATTATTACATGAAAATGTGTTAATGAGTCCTCCCTGCTCAACTGAACCTGCAATTAAAAATACTTTTTACCTAAAAAATAATTTATCATTTATCATAAAAACAACCTTCACAATCATCCAAGCAAAGAGAAAAACAACCCTCGCAAAGTTTTGGAGCCATGAAGCAAAATAAATAACCAAATTAAACTACCATGAATGTAACTTGTTTGTTCTGATTCAGTTTAGCTGGTGGCAAAATGTACAGGTCAACCCTTCAAGTCATCAAAAAAATCCAGATCTCTTCGTTTGCTTGTCATCAGTACTTAATATCATGGGGTAACTTCTCCACATACACTGGAAACACTTCACATTTTACCCAGATTCCAACCAAGCAACTAGCCCTTGGATACAAACCACAGATTGCAGGGCGCAAGTACATCCCTGGATCCAATTCAGGGGGATTTCCTCAATTTCTTCCTGGTCCTACAGATGGGGATTCATTCCCAATGGCTTACAAGGTAACCAAGCCTCGCGAGTTTGCCATCAAAGGGTGGTCACGCATGTGTCGGCAGCTGATTGATGCAGAGCTTGCAGTGTATGGAGCAATACTTTTCAGGTTAATATTACTTTATTACGGTATTTATTATTTTTATTTTTTAGTTTGCTACACCGTGCTGATGAGCTACAATAAGAGCGAAACAGCTGTCCACGGTTACAACTCTACTTTATCAGTTTCTGTCGTATTGGTGTCTCGCAAAGTCAACTTTTTTACGTAGTCAGATCAGCCTTGCAGTTTATTGTTATTTTTATCTATTTTTGGTGGGTTTAAAAAAACGATGTTATAATAGAGATTAGTAAGAGTGAGTCTGTCACTTATATTGTCTGCTTCGTTTTTTAAAAGAGGGTCGCAGGGTCATCGCAGCTACAAAAAAAGTTTCCTTGCATTTATATAAGCTTAATAGAAGCTCGTACATTGTTGACTAAATAAAAAAAAGGTCCACCCCTCACTAAATTAATGTTCTTAAGGTGGCTCCAAGTAGTTTTTGTTTGGGGGGGTCACACTTCCCATTTTGAATGCGCTTATACATAATCTTACTTTAGCTCAATGAATCTGAATTTGATACCAGGGGTCAATTTAATAAAACTTTTACAAGTGTAATTTACAAGTGTAGCTATTGTTTTCAACCTCTGAAACAATGGCTACACTTGTAAATTACAAGTGTAAAAGTTTTATCGAATTGACCCCAGATGTTAGGCTTGGATGAAAGTTTTGAGCGATGCTCTTTTTATGCTAATCGGCGTTTCCATAGCAACGGTAAACAAACATGGCGAAAAACAATTTTTCCTAATTATCTTTCGAGTTTGGGGCTACCCACGACAAGCGAATAAATACGCTATAATCTACACATAATCTACACAGTGTAGCACACTAAATGGGAAAATTTCAAACAAATTAAACTGTTCGATTTTGAATAAATCGCTGAAACATATTTAACACGTGTTTTTTTCATGTTTGAAATGTAAGCGGTCAAAACATTCCATAGGTCTCACAAATTATTATTAAATTACCACAGGAAGTTTCCTCAGACTTAAGTTATTACTCCCTGCAAATAGCTCTGACTAACTCATCGGCAATAAAGAGATCGAGCTTTTCATTCAAATGCAGTTTTGCTTGACGTTTTCACTCTTTTTAAACTGCATTTGAATGAAAAGCTCGATCTCTTTATTGCCGAGGAATTAGTCAGAGCTATTTGCAGGGAGTAATAATTTTAGTCTGAGAAAACTTTGTGGTAATTTAATGATAATTTGTGAAACCTATGGAATGTTTTGACCGCTTATATTTCAAACATGAAAAAACACGTGTTAAAAATGTTTTAGCAAATTATTCAAATCGAACAGTTTAATTTGTTTGACATTTTCCCATTTAGTGTGCTACACTGTGTAGATTATAGCGCATTTATTCACTTGTCGCGGGTAGCCCCAAAATCGAAAGATATTTTGGAAAAACTGTTTTTCACCATATTTGTTTACTGTTGCTATGGAAACGCTGATCAGCATACAAAGAGCATCATCCAAAACTCTCATCCAAGCCTAACATCTAGTATCAAATTAAGATTTATTGAGCTAAAGTAAGATTATGTATAAGCGCATTCAAAAAGGGAAGTGTGACGAAAAAAAAACTACTTGGAGCCACCTTAAATTTCATGAGGTGTGTACAAATACAAACGTACTTGATTGATCATTGACATTAGTGACGTAGCCCTTACGTCACTTATTCGATAATTCGCGCTTACCATCCATTGTGTTCCCCATGTGGTACAATGTGTTGATAATTAATGTGTGGTTAAAGAAAATGTATATCCTTCCCGGCATGTAGTCAATAATATTTGAAATTCCAAAGGGGGAGGGGGTTCTCAAAAGCCACAGTTTTTAAAGGAAGTATGAAGCTAAATTGGAACGTTAACGAGAAAATGAGTTCCAGTGCAAGCAACTCGGATTCGCAATCAAGCGATTCAGAAGTGGAATCGGATGGCTTTGTTGAACACTGCTTCGAGGTCATGTTTGTTCCAGATATGGATGTCCAACAAGTAAACATGTAGTATTGCTGTATATCCACGTCTGAAACAAACATTACCTCGTAGCAATAACAGGTGGGTGTATATTAAGAAAATGCTGGGTATTTGTATATAAAAGGTCTGTGAAGGGGGGGTGGGTTATTCATACAAAGTTTTTGTCTGATCAGAGGGGGAGGGGGAGCAATAAGTAAATTCACTCCTTTAGAAGGGGGGTATTACCTAATATTTCCTACTTGAAGCCCATTTTCCAACCCCCCCCCCCTCCCCCCCCCCCCCCCCCCCCCCCTCCTGATAATTATTGCACAGGCCCTATTTATATGGAGTATACAGTGGAATCAGGTTGCAGCATAGTGTCTCCCTGGGTTTAAAACACAATAAACTTAATATTTCATACATTACTCTTCACATGCCAGGAATCTACCACTTCAAAACGTGGATGATTTCAGAAGTTTTATTCAAGGCCTTGACTACAAGTTTTTTGAACATGGAGTTACTGGTTATAGGACCCCTCTGGGGGCATATGTTTACACTGCCTCAGATGACCCCCCTGTGGTTACTATGGAACCACATAACGAGTGCTCATACTCACCACTGGTCCCTAAAAAGGTGTTGTATATCACAGTACAATAGGCCATTTCCGAGTTGCCTTTAGCCTCTCTATCAAAGCGAGGCTAGGTGCGAAGCCTTTCATATGAAAGGTTTCGGACCTAGCCTCGCTTTGATAGAGAGGCTAAAGGAAACTCGGAGATGGTCTATTCAGCTAGCTTCTTTTAAACGAATGACAGTTTTTTTCTTAAATTATTTGGAAAAATATTTTTAAAGACCATGTTAACACGCCGCAAAATGTAACAACTGACGCAAAATGTAACATTAACGTAGGCCGCGAGCTGTCGCCCTTTTCTCCTCAGTGCCACACGCGAGAGCGTACATTTGTAATTATGCAAATTATTCTCGGGCTAGCGCCCTCGTTCCTCGCGGCTCGTATGTCACGCCATTCTCGGATCGGATCGCGCTCGACTGATTTAAAGAAAAATAAGAGACTGCTCGCAGTCTAACATTAACGCGAAATGTAACAACTTTTGACGCAAAATGTAAGAATTCATTTAACGTGAAATGTAACAACTTTTTCAACAGATCAAGATATTGACCACATTACTATTACGCAGTGTGAAAACAGGTTTTTTTGGTCTTTTTTGCACTATGGACAATTCTCTTTTGATTCGGGGACGGCTTCTCAACCCCCGGGTCTCAACCTAGGGGAACACTCGCTGGCTTCGGTAAGTCCGGGTGTTTTTTTTTTTCCACAGATAATATCTCCGAGATAAATAGAACAGACAGACGTTTGGTCCAACGTAGTTTAATCTATATGCAGTCCAGAATCTCACCAAAGAATATTTTACAATACTCTTTATATATTTCATGGCTAAACCAGTGGTCAGTGGTAAGTCGCTGACCAGGAAGACTGAGGACTCGGTACGAGATTGGATTGATCGATGTAGGCCATCGATGTATGAAAGTTGAAAAAAAAGCCTTTGGCACCGATCGGAAATAATCCCCTTTAAAAATGAGAATGGACTGGAGTTTTTTCACGAAATGATGGATAATAACAGTATAAAAACGCATCAATGAATGGATATGCATGTAATTTCATTTAACTGTACTGCTACGTTCAGCAAGATCTTTTTCGCCATCCTTTCGGCAAGATATCTCTCCAGAAAAAACATTTGGTGATATCAATAATTAACTATAGATATCTCTCTGAAAAAGTGTTTAAATATTTCCTGTCATAAAGTAAGACATCTTCTCTTGGCGGCGAGTTGAGTTAGTTCAGATGACGTATTATGTATCAGTATGCATGGGGCAACGCCACAACCTTTTAACTCAGAAATACCGACCAGTAAGGTCACGCAATTTGACTGAAAGGTGTTGCATGTTTTGATAAGAGGGCTAATGTGTCCAAGTTTCCTTGTTTATATTTCAAGATCAGAGTTGTTACATTTTGCGGTAAAAAGTTGGTCACATTTTATTTTAATGTTTCATTTTGCATCAGTTGTTACATTTTGAGGCGTAACAAACCAGCAACTTTTTCACATCATTTTATTCTGAAATTTTTTATATTATGCCCATTTATTTTCATTGTGTGTTTTCTTGTACTTTATTCTATACATTTTCTCATAGTTTTGACATACTGTTGTCACCTGTCACCCAACAATTTTTAATTATTTTCACGAAGGCATATTTTCCTCTGCAAGACAATCCATCATTTAATCTTCCTTTCTACAGGTAATCCTGTTTTGTGTAAAGGAACCTGATCCATTCTGTGGCGGTGAAACTGTTCTTCTAAAAAACACAGATTTGACTGCCATTCTTGATCCAGAGTTAACTCAAAAGATGGAGGAAAAGAAAATTCGCTATCAAGCTTTTCTTCCAAATAAAGATTCCAAGATTGAATTACAGAAGAGCTGGCAAGACCGATTCTGGGTGGACGATCCTAAGGTCTGTATATAAAATTTATATTTTTGATGCCACTGTGCGGCAAACATTCGCGCTTGTTGGGCAAATCCAGGTAGTTCAGAGAAATGGCTTGATTTCTATTCTTTAACAAAACAAATTTTTTAGACTACAAACAGCTATATAGTTCTTTTTTTCTCTCTCTCTTAGGGATAGTATTTGGGTCTCTGAACAATCCCTGAGAGAAAAGAGGGTCTGGATGTAGACTAAATAATATTTGTCCTTAGATTTCTAGCTTGTAAGCTTGTAAGAGCAGATGCCAGGTTGTTGCCCTAAATCAGTCCCCTTGTATGACCTTGTATTGACAAAAATATTTACTGCTGGCAATCTATGCTGATAAGGAACAAGAACTCTTCGAGTATTATAGTCGGGCTGTTTAGGTTTATAATTTTCTGATAAATTGTAGCCTTCTCCCATTTATTAGTATCAACAATTGCGGCCTTTTGTCCTGCCCAGATTTTAGGTTATCGTGGTTTCAAGTGTCGGCTACTGAATGTAGTCTTACGTTTCTCCGTAAAAGCACTTAAAGCACTAAATCATGCACTGGGTTTAATAAAGACGCCACGAGTTCAAGCTGTGTACAGCTTCTTATTTTAAGTGGTTTCAATATATAGGTAGAGCTGATAAAATTGAATTTTGTATTGTATTCCGAAAATAGCATTTAGGTTTAATTTCTTATCTTCCTTATTTCATCACGGATTCTTCTGAACCTGTTTTATTAATGGAACTTCGTTCAGTACTTGTTTTAAATTGTATAATGGAAAGAAAATTTTCTTATTGAAAGGATTTGAATGGTGAACCATGCGCGTTTGAAAATCAGACGAGTTTGAAAAAAGAACATTCTTCTGACATGCAATGCGCGAGACTGTAAAGGTCAACCGGAAATTTCACGCATTAGGTCATTACGTGACTTGAATCGCACGTAGGTTTGATTTACACGATTTGTGTTTTATATAACTTT
>JAJLRJ010000008.1:182500-215000 GCA_024195265.1 Dendrophyllia cribrosa | reverse complement strand
CATAGATACGCCCCAAACATGCACCTCATATCCATACATACACCCCAAACATGCACCTCATATCCATAGATACACCCCAAACATGCACCTCATATCCATACATACGCCCCAAACATGCACCTCATATCCATACATACACCCCAAACATGCACCTCATATCCATACATACGCCCCAAACATGCACCTCATATCCATACATACACCCCAAACATGCACCTCATATCCATACATACGCCCCAAACATGCACCTCATATCCATACATACACCCCAAACATGCACCTCATATCCATAGATACACCCCAAACATGCACCTCATATCCATAGATACACCCCAAACATGCACCTCATATCCATACATACACCCCAAACATGCACCTCATATCCATACATACACCCCAAACATGCACCTCATATCCATACATACGCCCCAAACATGCACCTCATATCCATACATACACCCCAAACATGCACCTCATATCCATGGATACACCCCAAACATGCACCTCATATCCATAGATACACCCCAAACATGCACGTCATATCCATACATACGCCCCAAACATGCACCTCATATCCATACATACGCCCCAAACATGCACCTCATATCCATACATACACCCCAAACATGCACCTCATATCCATACATACGCCCCAAACATGCACCTCATATCCATAGATACACCCCAAACATGCACGTCATATCCATAGATACACCCCAAACATGCACCTCATATCCATACATACACCCCAAACATGCACCTCATATCCATACATACACCCCAAACATGCACGTCATATCCATACATACGCCCCAAACATGCACCTCATATCCATACATACGCCCCAAACATGCACCTCATATCCATACATACACCCCAAACATGCACCTCATATCCATACATACGCCCCAAACATGCACCTCATATCCATAGATACACCCCAAACATGCACGTCATATCCATAGATACACCCCAAACATGCACGTCATATCCATACATACGCCCCAAACATGCACCTCATATCCATAGATACACCCCAAACATGCACGTCATATCCATACATACGCCCCAAACATGCACCTCATATCCATAGATACACCCCAAACATGCACCTCATATCCATAGATACACCCCAAACATGCACCTCATATCCATACATACGCCCCAAACATGCACCTCATATCCATACATACACCCCAAACATGCACCTCATATCCATACATACACCCCAAACATGCACCTCATATCCACACATACACCCCAAACATGCACCTCATATCCATAGATCGCCCCAAACATGCACCTCATATCCATACATACACCCCAAACATGCACCTCATATCCATAGATACACCCCAAACATGCACCTCATATCCATACATACACCCCAAACATGCACGTCATATCCATACATACACCCCAAACATGCACCTCATATCCATAGATACACCCCAAACATGCACCTCATATCCATAGATACACCCCAAACATGCACCTCATATCCATAGATACACCCCAAACATGCACGTCATATCCATAGATACACCCCAAACATGCACGTCATATCCATACATACGCCCCAAACATGCACCTCATATCCATAGATACACCCCAAACATGCACGTCATATCCATACATACGCCCCAAACATGCACCTCATATCCATAGATACACCCCAAACATGCACCTCATATCCATAGATACACCCCAAACATGCACCTCATATCCATACATACGCCCCAAACATGCACCTCATATCCATACATACACCCCAAACATGCACCTCATATCCATACATACGCCCCAAACATGCACCTCATATCCATAGATACACCCCAAACATGCACCTCATATTCATACATACACCCCAAACATGCACCTCATATCCATAGATACACCCCAAACATGCACCTCATATCCATACATACACCCCAAACATGCACCTCATATCCATAGATACGCCCCAAACATGCACCTCATATCCATACATACACCCCAAACATGCACCTCATATCCATACATACACCCCAAACATGCACCTCATATCCATAGATACGCCCCAAACATGCACCTCATATCCATACATACACCCCAAACATGCACCTCATATCCATAGATACACCCCAAACATGCACCTCATATCCATACATACGCCCCAAACATGCACCTCATATCCATACATACACCCCAAACATGCACCTCATATCCATACATACGCCCCAAACATGCACCTCATATCCATACATACACCCCAAACATGCACCTCATATCCATACATACGCCCCAAACATGCACCTCATATCCATACATACACCCCAAACATGCACCTCATATCCATAGATACACCCCAAACATGCACCTCATATCCATAGATACACCCCAAACATGCACCTCATATCCATACATACACCCCAAACATGCACCTCATATCCATACATACACCCCAAACATGCACCTCATATCCATACATACGCCCCAAACATGCACCTCATATCCATACATACACCCCAAACATGCACCTCATATCCATGGATACACCCCAAACATGCACCTCATATCCATAGATACACCCCAAACATGCACGTCATATCCATACATACGCCCCAAACATGCACCTCATATCCATACATACGCCCCAAACATGCACCTCATATCCATACATACACCCCAAACATGCACCTCATATCCATACATACGCCCCAAACATGCACCTCATATCCATAGATACACCCCAAACATGCACGTCATATCCATAGATACACCCCAAACATGCACCTCATATCCATACATACACCCCAAACATGCACCTCATATCCATACATACACCCCAAACATGCACGTCATATCCATACATACGCCCCAAACATGCACCTCATATCCATACATACGCCCCAAACATGCACCTCATATCCATACATACACCCCAAACATGCACCTCATATCCATACATACGCCCCAAACATGCACCTCATATCCATAGATACACCCCAAACATGCACGTCATATCCATAGATACACCCCAAACATGCACGTCATATCCATACATACGCCCCAAACATGCACCTCATATCCATAGATACACCCCAAACATGCACGTCATATCCATACATACGCCCCAAACATGCACCTCATATCCATAGATACACCCCAAACATGCACCTCATATCCATAGATACACCCCAAACATGCACCTCATATCCATACATACGCCCCAAACATGCACCTCATATCCATACATACACCCCAAACATGCACCTCATATCCATACATACACCCCAAACATGCACCTCATATCCACACATACACCCCAAACATGCACCTCATATCCATAGATCGCCCCAAACATGCACCTCATATCCATACATACACCCCAAACATGCACCTCATATCCATAGATACACCCCAAACATGCACCTCATATCCATACATACACCCCAAACATGCACGTCATATCCATACATACACCCCAAACATGCACCTCATATCCATAGATACACCCCAAACATGCACCTCATATCCATAGATACACCCCAAACATGCACCTCATATCCATAGATACACCCCAAACATGCACGTCATATCCATAGATACACCCCAAACATGCACGTCATATCCATACATACGCCCCAAACATGCACCTCATATCCATAGATACACCCCAAACATGCACGTCATATCCATACATACGCCCCAAACATGCACCTCATATCCATAGATACACCCCAAACATGCACCTCATATCCATAGATACACCCCAAACATGCACCTCATATCCATACATACGCCCCAAACATGCACCTCATATCCATACATACACCCCAAACATGCACCTCATATCCATACATACACCCCAAACATGCACCTCATATCCACACATACACCCCAAACATGCACCTCATATCCATAGATCGCCCCAAACATGCACCTCATATCCATACATACGCCCCAAACATGCACCTCATATCCATAGATACACCCCAAACATGCACCTCATATCCATACATACACCCCAAACATGCACGTCATATCCATACATACACCCCAAACATGCACCTCATATCCATAGATACACCCCAAACATGCACCTCATATCCATAGATACACCCCAAACATGCACCTCATATCCATACATACACCCCAAACATGCACGTCATATCCATACATACGCCCCAAACATGCACCTCATATCCATACATACACCCCAAACATGCACCTCATATCCATACATACGCCCCAAACATGCACCTCATATCCATAGATACACCCCAAACATGCACGTCATATCCATAGATACACCCCAAACATGCACCTCATATCCATAGATACACCCCAAACATGCACCTCATATCCATACATACACCCCAAACATGCACCTCATATCCATACATACACCCCAAACATGCACGTCATATCCATACATACGCCCCAAACATGCACCTCATATCCATAGATACACCCCAAACATGCACGTCATATCCATAGATACACCCCAAACATGCACCTCATATCCATACATACACCCCAAACATGCACCTCATATCCATAGATACACCCCAAACATGCACCTCATATCCATAGATACACCCCAAACATGCACGTCATATCCATAGATACACCCCAAACATGCACCTCATATACATACATACACCCCAAACATGCACGTCATATCCATACATACGCCCCAAACATGCACCTCATATACATACATACACCCCAAACATGCACGTCATATCCATACACCCATATCCATAGATACACCCCAAACATGCACGTCATATACATACACCCCAAACATGCACGTCATATACATACATACACCCCAAACATGCACCTCATATACATACATACACCCCAAACATGCACGTCATATCCATACACCCATATCCATAGATACACCCCAAACATGCACGTCATATACATACATACACCCCAAACATGCACGTCATATCCATACACCCATATCCATAGATACACCCCAAACATGCACCTCATATCCATACACCCCATATCCATACACCCATATCCATAGATACACCCCAAACATGCACCTCATATCCATTCACCCCATATCCATACACCCCAAACATGCACCTCATATCCATTCACCCCATATCCATACACCCCAAACATGCACCTCATATCCATTCACCCCATATCCATACACCCCAAACATGCAACTCATATCCATACACCCTATATCCATATTGGATTTTACATAATCAAGAAGGGGGTTACCAAACATTTGGCCAGGAGTTAGGAGAGGGCCATATCATTTCCAGAGGGGTGGGGGGAGGGGAAGGTGTTAAACCAAAAACCCACCTTCCGTGGAAGGGATATTTTCTGTAACAATGCAATTAATGATGAAGAAAGATGGTAAATGTTAAGCTGGTAATGAATATGAGAAAGATGTAGTGTTCATTATGTCACTGCAAGGACTCAGAGTTATTTCTTGATGAACATTACATCCTTCTCAACACAATCAATGTTTCTTCACATGCACATGTCTCACATTTTCAAATGTGATGGTAAAAATGCCACTCAATTAGCATCTTCACATTCTTTTTCTTCCATAAAAGCTTTTCATTATTGTCATTTTATCAACCATCTGCTTATATGGGCTGATGAATGATTTTGAATTCTTGTCCTTTTTTCGATTCTTCTGTTTTTTTGTGACCTTTTTCTTGAATTGTTTTTTAACAGTAACAGTATACCATGAAACATGTCTAATTGCACCGATCATGCTTTTCGCTTACATATATTTTAAATCACTGTCGACTTTTTTCTTAACTTCTTCACATCTGTTAATAATTTCTTTATCAAACAATTTAGGACACTCCTCTCCTTGCTGCAACTTGTTAGTCTTTATGTAAAGCACATTACTGAGGTGATCGTTGATACTTCTACATCATTATCCTCTGATATATCAACTGGTACAAGAATATAATCATCTGTGCAAAAATTTGTCAGGAATACTAGCGCTCAATACTGCTTCAATGTGAGACGCCATCTTTGATATAATTATGTTCACGAATGTCATAGTCTCACACTTCAAGTGCCTCCCTTAGTTGTACAAGAGTTTAACAAATTCATGTGGATTCTTTCTTGTATTGTATAAATTATTATAAAACAAATTATTTGTAGCACTTGGGAAGGCCAATCATTCATGAATTGCTGGGTGAGATGATGACATGTACAAGATCAGGAAGAAGAGCAACATTGCTTTCTGTTCAAAGCAAAGTTTGCTCTATTTGATACATAGGCTTAGCATGAGTTGTTTTCTTACCCAAATGAAGGACAGTTTCTGACTGATGATAACAGGCTCCATAGTCCTGTTTTTCTGGAATTATTGCCCATCCCAGTCCATAGCCACCATCCTTGTGACCTTGACCTTCTGTCTTAGCTACAATTTTCCACAGCTCAGTTACACTTTCAGGCCGAAGAAATCCAGGAAGACATCCTTTAACAAATAAAGGTTTGCTTTTACTGCTTGTTAATGAACTGGAGTACTTGGTGGAAAAAGGATGTAACTGACAATTTGGTCTCTATATTAAAATTCAAATAATTTGCCCCAAATTAGCTCTGTTTTTGCCAAGCAAACTGGTAATCAATCATGTTACAGTAGGACAAATGGGGAGCTGTATCGTTCCATTTTTTTTTAAGAAAATGGAATGGTGAAGGCCCCTGCTCTGGGTGGTCAGTTCATAGAGTTAGAGAAGAAAGAAACTGTATACATACAGTCATTACAGTTGAAACTTCTGTGTTGTTAGCACCATGCCATTGTCACAACCTCTCTCTACCATGGAAACCAAAGTCCCAAAGTTGTCTGTTATGAGCTGACAGTATGCAGTAAAAATGTGTGATAAATTCATTGTCAGACCTGTTGTGTTGCTGATATGACCCATCTGCTTGGCATACAGCATAGAATTTCCAAACTGCACCAGATCTTCTGCTGTGGACATAAACCCTCCTCCAGCCCACTTATAGGAGTTGTCCACATATGGTGCGTTTATTAGGTGACCCTTCTTGTTACGCTGATAAAATCTACAGGGCAATAAAACACATATAGTTATATATATTGTAGCTCAATTTTTCTTTGGTTTGAAAATTTCGCATTTTTGAGTTAGACAATTTATTTCCTTGGCAATGTTATTTAACCCATTCACTCCTGAGAATTATTACGTTTTTGAGCGATTTTCTGCATTCACACGCCCCATAGGATTTCGTGACTCCATATTTAAAGTTACCATTGAAAGTGCTGCTGTTCTAAAACACTGAAGGCTCGAGTTTACTGGAAACGTCATTGTGACGATCTCATTTTGCTTGGTTGATTTGCAATAAAGGGCCCAATATGAATTGTGAATTATGAATTATGAATTATCTACGATTTTTGGTAAGTTCACAGCCATTTTTCATCTTTAGTAGCTGCCTGATGAGCATCATTAAGCTTGAAGGTAGTTCAGAGTCCACTTCTCAACGAAGCAAGTTAGGTGTTGTACTTTGTTTACAAATTTGGTTCATTGCTCGTTGAACTGGAAAAATGGCCACCTGGAAACGAAGTAGCTTTGGGACTCCACTCTGGATGAATTTCTCGACCTACCGCGGCATATTTTGGAAGTTGCGACCACAGGAGAACACAACAAGGGCAAAATTTTGGCGGTGGGTCAGAGTGGCTGTGGACTTATTATATATATGAAAAGTGTGGAGGACGGAATGAACGCTGTCGAAAAATCTCTTTATTTCCCAGCATGCAGTGCGGTGGTGATGTTGAAAATCGAGGCAAGGTGAGTATGCCCTAGAATAAGAAGCTGTAGCTCGGCCCGAGCAACGAATAAGAGCAAAAAAATTCACTGCTAAGCTAGGACTAGGACTGAATTTTGCTGTAAATGTTGACTTTTGGGTTTGCCACGATGATTTGAATAAAAAAAACTAAAGGCAAAAACGTGATTTTTGTTGTTTTTCTATGACGTTAAAAACGGTCATTTTTGTTATTGTCCAAATTCAAACGCTGATATTCTGCAAAAATCGCTGACTTTTTTGTGTTTATTGGGTATCTCAATTTGAGGGACTTTCTAGTCAATGCTCATAACTGCTAGTTAGGGCAATGTTCGCGCGATTGAGAAAGTTGCAATTTTTTAAAGCAGTGGAGTCTTGTACGGCCGGTTTTGGCCGGTGTAGGAGCGAATGGGTTAACATGTGCTTGAATTAGATAAAACAAATTTATCAAAGGTCAGCAATAACGTCAAAGTTACCAACAAAAACGCAACGGCTGGACTATATGTCAACAGTAACAACAAAGGAGTTCATGTTTATTCGTAAATTATTGGTCTTGACCAATTATTGACCACAATTATTGACCACAATATTCAATATTCAATATTCGGACTCCGAAGAAAAAATGATGCCGTTTAGTAACACAGTGCCATTTAGAAACATATGTACAAGTCTCGCGAGTTATTTGTGTAAATATCTTGATATGGATCAACAGAATAGTTAAAAATATGATTTTGTAAACGTTTCAATGGTAATAAACTCATTCTTTCTTGATTATTAATTTTCGCGTCATGTTATGTTCGCGACACTTATTGTTAGCGTCACTTTAATATTTTCGCGATTTTGTTTTAATCGCGAAATTCGCAAAATTAACGTGTCGCGAAAATTTCATGTAATAAGGTAGTTTGATTTTTGTTTTCTTTTATCTCAGGTTATGAATCTGACACAAAGGAAAAAAATTTAAAACAAAACAAAAATTGAATCACAACATATATACATTATATCTTAAAAGGTAACAACTTCCTGTATTTTTGTTTGGTTCACAGTTGAACATTGTTTTTCGTAAAATGCTAAAAGGGATGGTTTCACGGTTCAGTGCATGTGCACAGATTAAAATGCTTTATTGGCTTTCTTACCAATTTGATCGGTCACTCACATTTACTTCAATAATCACATACTATAATTAGTCCAAACAAAGCCAAGGATGACCAAAACTCACAGAAAATTTCAATGGATTACACCAACAAAGTCAACACTGAATAAAACCTTTGACCCGAAGGATTTATTCTACGCTCTGGTGGTTTTCATGGCGCACATGGGTATGTACAGTGTATAATCATCTAATCAATCAGCTGACTGACCGCAACATTTTCACGGGCAAATTTCCCGCCAGAGTTATCTACTCGCTTCTGATTGGTCTAAACAATAAAATTAAATGGGTTATGTCATAGCTTGCACATGCGCCTTACCGTGAGAAACCCTCCCTGTAACAATGTAGCCTAACAATGTGCACTGGAGATGTCTGCATGCTGGCATACTAACAATGTTGCATATCTCTTTTCTCGCCCAAAGAGTTAAAAAATTTGCCACAGTTAAACCCACAGATTTGTCTAGCAACCTAAGTGAAGCACTGAACTTAATTTGCTTTGCTTTTCAATGAACCAAATAAATAATATATATCTCCGTTTAACTTCAAAATTTTCAGCTATTCTTTAAATAACTTTTTTATCGAAAAAATGTATATGTTGTGGTTCAAATTTTTCTTTGGTTTGAAAATTTTCAAACCAGTTTAATTTTTATCTTCCATTGTCTCAGATTCATTATCATATTCTGAGACAAAGGAAAACAAAAATCAAACTGGTTTGAAAATTTTCAAACCAAAGAAAAATTTAAACCACAACATATATATAGAAATGTAATTCTTTTCAACTTTCATTTATTTTTAAGTATCAATTTATAGTTATTGTAAATTATTATTATTGCTATTATAATTATAATTAATTATTATTATATCTTTTATTGATAACAAAGCTAACTAAAAAATCTCATACTATTCAGTCAAAACACTATTTACATTATTCCTTTCGATTAAAAAAAAAAGACACTTAATTTCGATTAAGAAAATTCATTCCATTAAAAATATATCGTATATTCGATAAAAAGAAAAAAAAAATCAATTAAAAAAAGGTTCATTTCAACTAAACTAAATTAACCAGCTCACGTCATTATCACACATGCTTGGGTAGCGTTTAAGCGGCAGTCATCAATGAAATCCCCTTGTGGATTATTATTATTATTATTATTATTATTATCACTGAGCAAACACATGGCATTGTTAGGTACATGCACACAAAAACATACATGTCTATATGCCAAAAAAGATGTGGTTAGTAATAAACTTTATTTTACAAGGGTAACACTAAACAGTTTACACTGATAAATCAGTGACCCCCAACTACCCAAAAAAAAATTATATACTAGTACAAATTAAAAGAAAAAACCATAGTGATGGTGATTTTGTATCTCTGAGCAACAAAACTAAGCATGACTGCTCTTAGCAGTCAAAAGTGAAAACCCACAACATATTAAAGGCTTCTTACAGTGTTAAAATAGTGTGGAATAAATTATTATGAATCAGTACTATTATTACCTTGCCCTGTTATGAATAATCTTATCATTGAATTCAGCACATGTGTTTTCCATTCCAAGATCTTTAAACAGTTTTTTCATGAAGAGAAGGAAGTCTTGATTGGCTGCCTTCTCTATGACGGCACTTACTAAAGTCCATCCATGGGTGGTATATAAATAGCTGCTACCAGGATCAGACAACAACGAGTCATCTTTAAACAAAGACAAAGCCTCTGATACTGTCTTGTAATGATCCTACACGAAGGAAAACACACTTCATTGGTTAGAACTGTTTATATCACTTCATGGCAGTTGAGCTGCCAACTTCAAGGCATCACCCTCATCAGCCATTGACCAGGAACTGTGATAATCATAGTTTTGGCAGCTTTCAACGGGACTACAGTTCCTGGAGCTGCTGGCGGCAATTGCCACTTGGTGATGCCTAGCAGTAAAGTATAGGTGGTCACTGATAGGTTCAGATAAAACAGTGTAAGGTATAGAGTATAGGTGATCACTGATAGGTTCAGATACATGTAAGACAGTGTGAAGTATAGAGTATAGACCCTTTTAATAAATACCAGAGTGCATCACATTCCATTAGCGACGTCAAATGTATTCTTTTGAATTGTAAAGAGAATTCAAAAGAATATGTTTGACGTCATTAGCGGAAAATGATGCATCGTGGTATTTATTAAAAATGTCTATTAGGTGGTCACTGATAGGTTCAGATAAGACAGTGTGAAGTATAGAGAATAGGTGATCACTTATAGGTTCAGATAAGACAGTGTGAAGTATAGAGTATAGGTGGTCACTGATAGTTTCAGATAAGACAGTGTGAAATACAGAGTCTAGGGAGTCATAAATAGGTTCAGAAGGGTCAGGGTCCTACTGTTCGTATGAAAAAATAATATTTTAAAAACCTTCAAAAAAAACATCTCTCATCAAATCATGGATCATCAAATTTGTACTAACCTTAATGTAATATTCTTCAAATGAAAATGGACTCTGTTTACTGTTGCTATTTGTTAATGTATCTATGAGAGGCACCAAGTGAGACAAATTATATAAGTGAATGCAAACAAGAAAACATAATTGCACTGATGTATGTTCAGCAAGTATCAGAGCACATACATGACTAGAAGAGTTGCAAAGAAGAAATTGTTACTGTGTGTGTGCAAGTGTTACCCACAAGGACAGACAGGGTAGTACATGTATATTAGCTTACCTTATATATGTTTCATTTGTTTTATCATTTTATTATTAGTAATATATTAATTTTTAAATTATAGCAGATTAATTGGAATTACAATTCAACTAGCATCCTCATGTACACCTGTACATTTACCAACATTAGTTTTTTGATTTGTTTTTAGGATTCTATCAATATATTGTGAAAACTTATTTTAATGTATCATAGGTAAATTAGAATTACTGATTTATTTAGTGTCCCAATTAAATAAAGGTTCTATTTATTCCATCCATCTATCTACATGTATGATGTACATTATGTACATACTAGGTTCACATTTAACCTAAATTGAATACTGATTCAACCTGAGAATGAATTTTAACTTTAACATATATACTGTACCAGTATACCATATACATTGTACATTCATGTAATATTCATTAAATAGTTGTTTCAGCTGATAACAGTTTGTATATTAGTTTTTAATTAGCATAGAAAATTGTGTATATATAGTCTTAAAGTAACAGTGCTTTAGATTATTTTATAGTTTTAAAGCACTAGAAATGTATGAATATTTTATTATTATTATTATTATTATTATTATATGGTGTAAATATTTATTTTATGTAAATTTCACTTTTGTCTTGTTGTTTAGCTCAAAGAAAAAATTAGCTTCGTGAGCGAGACACTTAAATTCGAGATTAAATAAAGTTTATGTACCGGTATGTTTGTACATATGTACAAGAAACTCACTTGTCTGCTCTTTATCGATGGGCATCAATTGTTCTTTAGATGTATTGCTCTTGTTAATATTCTGTCAAAACAATCATATCTATGACAGCTGAATAATGTCGAAAACAACAAACGTGATGATGATACTTATAATGTTATCACAATTTTAATTGACAAGCAAGACAATATTAAAAGAGCATTATATAACGGTTATTAAAAATAATCGATGCTGAAGTTGATGCCGAGTTTGATTGTCCTCCTGATGACAATGATGATGATGATGATATGATAGTCACAGTGGCAATGGTAATGATGACAAGCATGTCAGATATGTTGTGGTTCAACTTTAGTTTTGGTTCACTGAAATTTTTTAAAACCAATTCATTATGCCATTATAGGGGTTAAAAGCTGTCCAACATTCTACATCCTTTTCATTCTTTGAAAAAATAGGGAGGAAATATAGGCTCATTTTCAGATGGATTGTTTGTTGTAAAGTTGTTGATGTTGAATGTTATGAATTTCTTGGAGTAACCAACATTCGAAAAGGTAGTCTTGAGTTCTTGAATGTCACAATCAAGATTTGTTGAGATGTGTTTCACTCTATGAAATGCTCCTGTGATACATTTCCATTCAGTTGATATTTTGGATGTTAACTTTACAGTTGAATGTGTTGTCATTGTAACTAAACACAATGTTGAGGATATGGTCAGAATTTTCTTCAACTGTGAAATTAATGTTGGGGTGATCTGTTTCTTTTTTAGAGATCCTTTTCTTTTCTAGAGAAACAATCATCTTTGCAGCGAAACTAAACAGGAGGATTGTTTGGGTGGACTACATCTACTTTTAGTTTCAACATGAAGATGTTGGCAGGACTAGGAATAATGGATTACCCATACCACATCCGTCTACCTGCTTGCAAAGATGGTCATTAAAACTGAAAACAGTATTCTTGGAAACATTGTTCATGATATACTGTCAGTGACTGAAAATTAATCAAACTTTCTTGGGACATCTCTATTACATGAATTGACATACATGTTTATTTATGAACTTTATATTATTCACAAAGTGGATTTAGGGGATTACCATTCAGACTTGCAAACTACTTTTTAGAACTGAAGATGATTGTTTCTTTCACTTCCCTCTCTTATACACATACCTTATTCACTTTATTAGATGGGTTTTTTTCATAATGTCTTATTCCACCAAGGTGTGAGAGGAGTTGTCTTGTGGTGAGAGTCACTGTGGCCCCATTGAATGTCTTTTCAGGAAATGATTTAACATATGTTTGAATTGGAGCATCAAGGTCCAACTTTCCTTCTTCCCATAGTTTAGCTAATGACATAAGAACAAAGCTAACAATTAAATTAAAAATAAACAGCTGAATGGAAGCATTTAATGCTGCTTTTACAAACCTGCAGCTGTAGCAGTTAGAGGTTTACTTATGCTTGCAATTCTCATGACAGTCTTGCCAGAACACAAAACTCTGTTTTCCACATCTGCAAAGCCAAATCCTTCACTCCACACAGTTTTCCCATCAACCATCACAGTAACAGATACCCCTGGAGAACCACACTCTTCCTTCATACACTGAATAATGGATCGTGATTCATCTATTGCACATTGCAGGGTCCAAGGAGAACCACAAGTTCTGTTTGGGTTTTTCTTCTTCTGTGTTTATGGTTAAGGAATGACTTTAAAAAGTATTTATACAAAAATGTAACAGATGACATCAGCAATCCTCATAACCACAATTTTTTTTTCTTGCTTATTCTTCTCTAACTAGTTCAGTCTTAGGATTCAACTTCCCTGTTTAATGTGACTTTGAAAATATCATTACTATCCTTGAAAAAGACCATATGCGCCTCCAATAAATATAAAACTAGATCTTAACAACTATTTTGCATTCCAATTCCAGAAAAGCAAGGGTTAAAATTTGGGAACTAATAAAAACTCCCAATGTGTTACATAAATAATAATTTACATTTACAGTTTATATTGTTGTAATTCCCATGGCATCACAAAATACAATAAAAGGATACTGGTACCGACTCACTACTGTCAGCTCCTTCAACACTTGTGGTACTTGTGGCCTTTGCTCTAGATCTCTTCATGATCAGCTTTTTCTTTTCATAAAAACCCGAAAATCCTACTAAACCAGCGACACCAAATCCAAGGAGGAAAGCAGCGTTTGGCAGTTTCTTTCCTTTGGAAGTACTTGACGAGTTACTGAAGTAATTTAAATACCTCACACTACCTAAACCATTGCTGCCCTTTGTGAAGGATTGAATATGTCTCGCTAATCCAGCCGCCATGTTTTTGGTAGTAAGCATTGGCCCCAGGCCTTCTCCTCTTGGCTAATCTCTCTCTCTCTCTCTCTCTCTCTCTCTCTCTCTCTCTCTCGCTCTCTCTCTCTCTCTCTCCCTCTCTCGTTATTACACGACTGGTCACACCAGGGGTCACACGACTATAAATAAAGTAAACCAGGATTTAAAAGATAGTCGAGAGCACCGATAACTAAAATCAGACAATTAGTATTCTTTTTCAGTTGCTGGTCTACAGAATGGGTGTCCTTCCTGCTGGGGATCATGAGATTTTTTCACATGTTTTTAGCTCATGGATGACGTATTCAGTCATGTAATATACATATATCTCTTGTAAACCAAGTTGCATAGTGGCATAATATCGGCCCTCAGTCCTTTTACACTTTGTAGCAATCGAGTGCACCTTGCATGGCGGATATTCTCCCAGTGCTGTCCTCGAGCTCATGTTATTATGCCTACTGTCCTCAGCAGGAAAATGACCATCATGCAGTTGCGAGGAATAGGTGCCCTCAACCCCTCAACCTTGTTTCTAACGCTTTTTCCCTTTTTCAAATTTTCCAGCCCTCTCAAATTTTAAAAAAGAGAAAAACCCTGGGAAAAATCATTTGGAATGAGGTGCCTGGGTCTCAAAGAAGAAATTCACAAGTTTATCATTCTTGACTACTTTTTTATAAATACAGGAATGTTTAATAACTGGCATGATTATTTGTGATGTTGTTTTGTACTGATGTTTATTTATTGTACTATTTTCATTTTTGTTCATTCACTCATTTTTTTATTCAATTAATTATTTACATGCACTAATCTGACTGACTTCAGTAAACATCCACATATAAGATCCTATGAGATTAAGAACCTACAGGCAAAATATTGTTATTTTGACCCCAAACATATAAGAACCTGCAGACAAAATATTGTCATTTTGACCCCAAAACGACATAAGAACATGGACATAATGACATAAAGAAAAGATCAGTTTTTTCCTTATGTCGTTATGTTTATGTCATTATGTTCCTATTATGTCATGTTGTGTTGTTCACACTGCAGGGGCGTAGCTACCTGTACGCACGTACGCACATGCGTACCTGAAAAAGTGGGAAAAAAAAGAAAGATTTGGGACTTGAGGGTGGGGTAGATGGTAGGGGGAGTGTTTAAAAACAGTGATCGTGCGTACCTCTGAAAAATTCCTGGCTACGCCCCTGCACTGGTGACATAAAACATTGATAAACCTTGTGTTTTGAATTTGCATGACTTTGTCGTTATGTTGTTAAGTCACCATTGTGAACCAGGCTTAAAATATTGGGTTCTTAATATTTGGAAAAGTCAGTCAAAATGCAGGTTAACCCTTCAACTCTCAATTAGAGTGCCAAAAAACAAGAAATTTTTAAGATGTACCATACAAAAGTACTGCCAAAGAGGTTTCATTTAAGCAGTTGACAGATTGAAAAATTAGAGCTAAACTACTATTGTCTCCATAATTGACTCTGGGAGTGAAAGGGTTAATTTGGCAACCAAAATGCACCTGTTATGTACTGGAAATGTCACACTAAAAAGACCTGTTATGTACTGGAAATGTCACACTAAACAGACCTGTTATGTACTGGAAATGTCACACTAAACAGACCTGTTATGTACTGGAAATGTCACACTAAACAGACCTGTTATGTACTGGAAATGTCACACTAAACAGACCTGTTATGTACTGGAAATGTCACACTAAAAAGACCGGTTATGTACTGAAAATGTCACACTAAAAAGACCGGTTATGTACTGGAAATGTCACACTAAACAGACCTGTTATGTACTGGAAATGTCACACTAAACAGACCTGTTATGTACTGGAAATGTCACACTAAACAGACCTGTTATGTACTGGAAATGTCACACTAAACAGACCTGTTATGTACTGGAAATGTCACACTAAACAGACCTGTTATGTACTGGAAATGTCACACTAAACAGACCTGTTATGTACTGGAAATGTCACACTAAAAAGACCGGTTATGTACTGAAAATGTCACACTAAAAAGACCGGTTATGTACTGGAAATGTCACACTAAACAGACCTGTTATGTACTGGAAATGTCACACTAAAAAGACCGGTTATGTACTGAAAATGTCACACTAAAAAGACCGGTTATGTACTGGAAATGTCACACTAAAAAGACCTGTTATGTACTGAAAATGTCACACTAAAAAGACCTGTTATGTACTGAAAATGTCACACTAAAAAGACCGGTTATGTACTGGAAATGTCACACTAAAAAGACCTGTTATGTACTGGAAATGTCACACTAAAAAGACCTGTTATGTACTGGAAATGTCACACTAAAAAGACCTGTTATGTACTGAAAATGTCACACTAAAAAGACCGGTTATGTACTGGAAATGTCACACTAAAAAGACCGGTTATGTACTGGAAATGTCACACTAAAAAGACCTGTTATGTACTGGAAATGTCACACTAAAAAGACCTGTTATGTACTGGAAATGTCACACTAAAAAGACCTGTTATGTACTGGAAATGTCACACTAAACAGACCTGTTATGTACTGGAAATGTCACACTAAAAAGACCGGTTATGTACTGGAAATGTCACACTAAACAGACCTGTTATGTACTGAAAATGTCACACTAAAAAGACCTGTTATGTACTGGAAATGTCACACTAAACAGACCTGTTATGTATTGAAAATGTCACACTAAAAAGACCTGTTATGTACTGGAAATGTCACACTAAACAGACCTGTTATGTACTGGAAATGTCACACTAAAAAGACCTGTTGTGGAAAACCTAGAGTAGAGTCTTTGAACTGTCACAACACCCATGATGTAACAATACCCAGTATGATGTAACAATACCCAGTATGATGTAACAATACCCAGTATGGTGTAACAATACCCAGTATGATGTAACAATACCCAGTATGATGTAACAATACCCAGTATGTTTGCAACACAGAAGCAAGGGAGCGCAATCATATTGAAACAGTTTCCTTGCCAGCAACAAGCTCTTTTCAGTAGACACAAATTATATAAGAACCTTTTGTGGGTGTTTACTTATCAAATGTCAGTTAAAATGTTAAAATATAAGTCAATGAATTATCATTATTATTAAAATGTACAAATCACAGTCCCTCACAACCGCTGAAGAAAAAAAAACCATTATTATAAAGAAAGCTTACCTAAGATAGTGTAAATTCAGTCCCTGGATTTGTCTCATTTTATATGCACTCCATTTTGACCCAGGGGAGGTGGGAGGGGGGGGGGGGGAGAGGGATCCCATATCAAATTGACAGGGGTGCTACCCTAAAAGGTACCACAATCTTATTTGATGGGTGTGGCTCAAATGGATTTTTACCCCTAAAGAGATATCAATTCTAAAACATGTCATATTCTGTCATATTTTTTCATCATATTTTTTCAGCTTTGTACCCTATAAAAAGGTACTGTGTTAATTCTAAGTGTGGTCATTTTAGATTTAAGTACCCTCAGCGGTACTAATCTACAAATTTTGACCCCTAAAAGGTACGAAGAGCACCCCATCATTTTTATATGGGAGTCCCCGACTCGGACCATTTAATTTTTGTGGGGTGGTGGGGGAGGGGGGGGGGGGGTTGGGCAATTTCTGAGTACGAATATTTTTTTTCAGCATCACTATTTGCAAGATTTTTTTTTTTACCAAAATGCTTGAATTTTTTTTCACGTACTTTCTTGTGCACGATTTTTTTTCTCTTAAATTTCTTCTGCAGGATTTTTTTTTTGGTAATTGCCCAACCCCCCCCCCCCCCCCCCCACCCCCCACCCACAACAAAGATTAAATACGCAAATTTGTCACGCAACCTATCACATGTAACAATATGTTGCGTGACATACAGCGAAGCGATGTACTCACATTTAATTATTGAAAATCTACTCTAATCATCAAAGTAAGCCAAGTTCTCGGCAAAGTTAAAACTGCACTCAATGTTTGAAGATTTCTTACAGCTTTCATTTGACAGAGTTTCTTTCTTGCGTAAACATCGCGGGGGTGGAAGACTATTATTTCGCTTTTTCCAGCTTCTGATATTCTTGAATGAAAATGTTCGAGTGAAACTTGAAGATTTCATCACAGTATTACGTCGATTTATCGTGCCCTTTTTGTCAACATTGTTCGTGTTCGAGTTATAGTCTGTTGCATCAATAATAACTGCACGATTCAAAGTATTTGGTGGTTGTTCTCGCGGTCGGCCACTCACAACCAGATCTATCATATACATCCATCGATGTCTTTGTAAAATCGAGTCGCATTTTAGCGTGTAACACCCCTGTTCGGTGAAAAGTTTAAAACGAAAGCTGTACATTCGTCGCTTGGCCAACACACATCTTGATCCTGGAGTGAGCTCGATAAACTGCTGAAAATTGTCGTTTTGTTCGAGAGATTTTTCCAAGCCAAAATATATCCCTTTGGAATTTAGTGATGCCCAGTACAGCCGCCATTTAGTGAAATCTTCTTTCTTCAAGAAATCTGCATAGTAGATTTCTTTTTCGGTCATGATTTTGTAAATTGATAGAATATTAGCGCTTGTACATCCACTAGTAGAAAAGGTCGGTGCCTTTTATTTAGCATGGAACACCGTTTGGTTGGCAGATGTTTTGCTTGAGTATAAACTTGATCAGAAATTCAAAGTCCCATTTGATCGACACCGCGGCAGAACGTTTGCGCATGCGTAAACTTCAAGCACTTCCGGTCCGTTAAACACAACACTTCTGCATGAACCAACAGACCTAGATTTTCTAGATGCAATGATGAAAGGACCAAAACCGAAGAAAATTATGCTACGTACACGATCGGTTCTTGCATGAATACATTTCGAGATGTGAAAAAATGCGATGCAAAAATTATTTGTTCATATTTCGTTGTTGGTGCAAACACCAAACCCCTTGGTGCAAACGCTTGAAACTTGAACGATGAAAAAACTTTTCAACGAAACAAACTTTTTCTCTACCTTTGTTTTAGAACTCTTACTTTTTGTTTTCAAACTTCGCGGTACGGGAGTTTTATGTTGTTTATGTTGTAGTTCATTTTTTATTTCAGGTAATTTTTGTTTTTCCTTTGTTTCAAATTCATGAGCATATATTACCATACCCAAAAACAATGGAAAAATAAAAATTACCCGAGATAAAAACATTAACTACAACATTTACATGGGATTACAGTATGTCACCGGAAATGCGTAATTCACCGGATGCTCAGTTTTCTACTCATGCGCAATGCGTTCTGCCGCGGTGTCCATTTGATCAGGTTGACACGATCCGTCGTGTACTTTTTCGATGAGTGATTGCCTATGACAACGGACGAATCGAGAAATATGGGTGAGATCGAGGGTACAACCTGCTTCATTTATGAAATATTGAAATCATCAAATGGTAACAATCAAATAAAACCATAAATATAAATCCAAGAAACGATCAAAGTTTAAAATACGTAAATTATTTATTATTTCAATTTACATGTCAACGTTTGGGGGCATCATGTCTGAAATACCGACTAGGACTGGACTTATAATTGTTATCAGCATATGATCAAACCTCTCTTTAAAAGTGTTTTATATTTTATCAGGAGCCAAAATCGTTTTTTTTTGTCAGCTGTGTTGCTTCTTGGGATGTATCCTGATGGAGTGCAAGAAAAAGTGACAAGTTAAAAATGATGATTATTTAATTTTTTGCAATTTTGCGCAGGAGCCGATTACTTTTATTAGCGGTACTTTTTTATGGACAAACAGCCTTCTACGCCTCGACAAACCAGAGATTTTTCTAGATTGTTATCGATTCTTAAATTACATTTTATGACGGCTTAGCGCCAAACTAAACTGTAAGAATAATTTCCTTTTAATTGTTTCTAGGGTAACTGCCTTACAAATAAGAAAAAAATTCCATTGAAACATTCGGAAGCACTTGTGGCGATACGACCGCAAAATGAATAAATAAATAAATAAATAAATAAATAAATAAATAAAAAGCCGACGAAAAATTAATGCAAAAGAAGAAAGTTTGCGATAAAAGACTGAAAACCTCTGTGAATAAGTTTGAAATGGTCAGATATTTCCTCTTTATAAAAATTAACTCCGCAGTGGCAAGTCCAGTCCATCTTCTGACAACGGAGACATCTGGCAAAACGTCCCCAGTTTGCGGAAATAAGAAAATGATTAAAATTTTAGTCATTATCTGTACTAGCCACTGAGATCAAACGTTGTTTGTTTTTTCGGTCAAAACTGAGATATGGACATGGACATTACCCCGTATTCAGTGGATTTTTCATGTCAAAACTCAAATACTTTTTAAAAGGCGCTAAAACATCAGTACAGAAATCAAATCCTTTAGTTTTCATGATTCGTCAAGGATTTAAATTGGCTTTTTCGACAACTTTCCGGAATAAGTTATTTTAGACATGTTTTGACTTGTAAATGAATCAGCTAACAGATGAAAAGGCTTCTTTGTTATGCACTGAACCTTTTTTAATTATATTGGTAGCACAGTATTATTTAATTGTAATACTGTAGAACATATTTAAATATTATAACTAACCCTTACCCTAACCCCTCCTAATTTTTTAAAAAAGGGAAAAACCCTGGGAACGAGGTTGTTATCCACCAGCATCCGACGCTTTTGCATTGTCCCAGTGGCCCTTGCAGATATTTCCAAAGTGTTCAGCAGACTATGTAGAGGCCTTTTTGTTTAGTAAGATGTCTATTTGTATTGATTTTAGTTTTGAGGACTAAAAGGTTTTAGTGTTATGCCTCTTATCACAGGAAGCCCAAGCTGGCTATCAGAGCCTATGAGCCACAGTAAGCCTCTCAGCTCATTAACTGTTCAGTCTGTTTAGACGTTAACAATTGGCTTTGAACACTGGTAGCAGCATGATCGAAAATATTGAAACTATTCTTATTCGCGTAAAAGCCGCCGCATGACGTTTTAAATGATCAGATAACAACACAACGTGCTCTCGTGGCAGACATTCTATTGGCCAGAGAAGTCTCTAGGGAGATTCTCAAGAACTAAAATTTGCAAAGGACCGCAAACGATAATGATGTAAACGATACGTAGGATCTACGAAAGACCTAATCAGCCAAAAAATGAACAAACATAACCGACAAGGCTGCAAGGCTGATCTGACTACGTAAAAAAGTAGATTTTGCGAGACACCAATACGACAGCTGCAGAAAACGATAAAGCAGGGTAGCAACCGCGGACAGCTGTTTCGTCCTGTTTGGGACTCGTACAGGACGAAACAGCTGTCCGCGGTTGCTACCCTGCTTTATCGGTTTCTGTCGTATTGGTGTCTCGCAAAATCTACTTCTTTACGTAGTCAGAACAGCCTTGCAGTTTGTCGGAGATTCTCAACACCTTTTATACACCCTTGCTTGCAAAACCTCTCTCTCTTCTCACAAGTCTGCTCGACTGAACTGTTTCTACAAGTTTTCCCACCCTCCTCCCCGTCAGCGGCGCAGGCAAATTCGTGTTTTTAAACACCCTATGCCTTATGCAAATCTTTTCACCCACATCTTATCCTTCATAAGGCATAGAGTGGCTTTTATGCGAATGTGAATTGGTTACAATTAGGAAAACAGAAAGTGCGACAATTGGGTGTTCACTTATGCGTGTGGAAAAATGTCGGGTGGCTTCGCCTACGTAACTAGCCAGTTACACCCCGCATACAAGAATTTAATACCACAAATAAACACTGGAAAGGCTGCCACACCGGGCTGCCACAGTTTTTTTTCGAATAAGAAAACTGACGAAAACGGCAATATCATTGTTCATTTATATGTTTAAGGTTACCGTGTACCTTCAGATCGACCATTTTATTGATTTTTTTTTGGCATCAAAATAAAGTTTACAGAATGAACTTTCATCCAAAAAACAATTATCGAAAAATAGTGAAATTTAACGGAGAAATGACTGTATAACGTTTTCAACGCAAGTATAAGTTTCTCTTTTGATTGATTTAGCGGCGCTATTTTCTCAAAGTTAATTTTTCGCTTGTAGGGGACACTTTAAAGAACTACAACTCAAAGGGAATTTGTTCGATTTTCCTCAAATTTGGACAGAAGCTAGGCTAATATATAATTAACAAAAATGTTTCGGCGAATTTCTTATTTCCGAAAACTTTTTCGTCAAGAACCATTTCCGTGCGATCACTCCAATTTTTTTTCTCCCTTTTTCCAAAATATTCTGTAACTTTTCACTGCAATTGAATATGGGAAATCGCCGACACGTTTTTTTAGCCCTTCGTGTCCGGAAACCCGAGAACAAATCAAATTAGCAAAATAGAATTGTTATTAAAATACAATTAACAATTTATTATGGTATTCCCATATAAGTACATGGTATTACCTAATTAAATATAATTAAACCTATAATAATAATAATAAAAATTAATAAGACTATCAAATTACAAGAGATTGCCTTAAGTCCATACATAAATGAATATAGGCAGCTGTAAGTCGACAAATAAAAGGATCAACATTGTTGAAAAGAAAAGTGATTTCAGTTTAAATTTTTGTCTAGATTATTGAAATGGGGATATTTGTTGTTTCATAAAACTTGGAAGGGAGGTTATCGTAAAGTTGGCAAGAAAGTATAAAGTGCAGTTCATGTTCACTTCATTCAATTGACAGAAAGGACAGATTCGGAAATTGTCTGGTGTTTTACGAATTGTATGTCTGCCAGTCTGAATCCTTAATTGATGATTTCCAAGCCGAAATTTGTTTACGGTTTTTTTTTATGGAGAGGATTGTTAATTTTATTCAAGAAGTCAGCTTTGTGACAGTCGGTTCTGAACTGCGAGTAACACATTAACTTCTTGTTATGTTTTATCAAATTTAATTGATGTTCAGTAATCGTTTTGTTTAAAGATGAACGAACTTGCGAGAGGAAAGACGAAGAATCGTATATAGCTTTCACAGAGGTTGTTAACTTTTTGCATAAGGCTGATGAAATTTTTATCAGCTAGTTCTTTTGATATTTTTAGACATGCATTGTCTAGCGATACTATCTTTCGGTTGATTTTCTAAGTGAATCCAAAATTTTATAACATTTAAATCGGCTATTTCTTTGAGTGGCAATCGACCAAGTTCGTTTCTACAGGCTACATTTGGACATCGTTTATTTACGCCTAAAACTTGTTTGCAAAGAAAGATATGCGCTTTTTCGATTACATCTTTTTCCTATGAGTTATAGTTATCTTTATCATAAATGTTCCAAACTTCAGAGCCATACATGAAAATAGGGAGGTATAAAGAATTAAATATGTTATTAATAACATCAATTGGCAGTTTTAGAAATTCTAGGTAACGACGAGTTGCAAAGAACGATCTTCTTGTTTTCTCCTTTAGGATCACTTTGTTCTCTTTAAAATTACCATTTGTTGAGCATGAAAACCTGACCCCGAGATAAGTGTAGTTATTGGTAATTTCTATGTTGTCATCATTAAAGAAGAAATTGTGCTTTACAAGGGTCGACTTCCTCAGTTTCTTTTGAAATATCATGACTTTTGTCTTTTTGGTATTGATGTTCATCCGGCTCCAATCGCTGCAAAATTGGGAAAGCGTGGACAGTGCATTTTGTAATCCAGCAGCTGAATGAGAAATTAGTATTAGGTCATCTGCATACAGTAGACAATTTAAGGATGAACCATTTGGTAACATTATAGGGTCTGTGTCTTGTTTATCAAGAAGGAAGGGAATGTCATTAAAATAAAGGTTAAAAAGCAACGGGGAAAGAATGCAGCCTTGTCTAACACCATTATCGTAGTTTGAGTTATAGAGTTTTGAAGATGATTCGGACGTTCGCGCATCGAATTTAGACGTCGTAAAAAAATTTGACAATTCATTTTATTACCAAATGATTTCAATATTTAGATAGCCAGCTCTATAGGCTTTAATTTGATATCTGGGTTTAGGTATATGAAGCGTAATCTTAAGACGCTAGAGCTGTTATACTGGAGACACCCCCAAAGGTACACGGTAACCTTAATCAGATTAGATTGCCACAAAATGAAACCAAAGTCAAAACAAGATTAGTACAAAAATAACTGAAACTCATGATTTATCTCCAGGTCTCCGAACATCTGTTCATCAAGAAAATATGCATCTAACGACAGAATGTCGTTTTTATTGATCAAGTACCTCCACAAATATTTTTGATGTACACAGAATAGAACCAAAATAAAAGAGCCAATGTTTTGATACTGTTTTCTCTAACAGAATTTACAGTTAAGTTGTGTGAACAACCGTAACGCATGAGTGGGTGTTGTTAAAAAAATAATAAAATGCGCACCATAACCTCAGCCGTGATATACGATAGAAGGGAGTACAAGCATTCCGATTTATTCCCTTGTTGACTTTTGTCACCTGACCAAACCCATTTTTGCCACGTTCATCAATGTTCGGTTTGCATTTCACCTGTCGGATTATCTAGCCTACGGTAATGAAACAACAGAATTGAGAAATGAATGGGCTTCTGGTGGGGGGTCGATATCATCCATCTTTCGACGTTGGACGTAAAAAGCAAATGCATGCTGATGAATAACTTATTCTAGACACTTTAAAAAAGCATTATATCTGATAAATCATTCAAACAGAAACAGCAGGTCTGCTGAGGGCACGACTGTAGTCGTGTTCAGTGAAGAAACGATTTTGGGGAAATAATTGAGTAGGCGATGTCACAAACGAACCATCATTAACTGGTTGGATTGATTTATATCAGCAGTTGGTCTTAAATCGTGTTTGTTTTGAGCTAAACAATTTAAAGACATGATTTTGTGCGGTTATCTTGTAATCACTGAAGAGGCATGGAACAGGAGACTCCAATAACGAAAACAATGAACGACACTTTCAACATAACAGCGACCACCAGTGCAAGTAAAACAATCAGATATGTCCCTGAACCATATGCCATGACTGTTGTAAGACTTGGTATTTTTTGCGTGGTATTCCTCGCCGCTATGATTGGTAACTTTTTTGTGTTCACTGCTTCGTTTAGAAATCGTCGACTTCGTACCTTCAGCTATTGTCTTATTATGAACCTTGCAATAAGTGACTTTGCAAGTATTCTTGGGGTTCCATTTCTAATTGTAAACCAACAGCTTCAACCGACTTGGATTTATGGCACATTTCTCTGCAAGTTTATCAATCCAACACAGGTTGCTCTTGGATTGGTGACCACGAACGTGCACGTTGCTATAGCAATTGATCGATATTATTCCATCGTTCGAACATTTCACTCGGCCTCTCGTTGTCGATCCTATAAAGGATTTGTGGCGGTTTCACTTGTTTGGATAGTGGCAGTTGTCTGTTCTCTTCCCGCTTATACCTTTAGAGAACTTATCACTGTCATTTCCAAGTCAGGCGTAGAAATGGAGTTTTGCATAGAGAGGTTCCCACCAATGGGGCCGGATTTAAAATACGGATGGCGTCATGTTTACTCCGTCTTCCTTTTCTTTATTAACTACTTGCTTCCTATTTCTGTGTCGACGGCACTTCATAGTAAGATAGTTTATCACTTAAAGAAAACTGAACTAAAGCGAAGAAAATCAGGACGGAAGATTAGTGAAAGCAGTCGCAGTGAACCGAAGAACACCACTTATCTTGAAAGGCGCTTTATCTTCATGGCTATTGTTATAATTATCATATTTTTCGTTTGCTATTTGCCTTTCCAGGTTGTTTTTTTGCTCGCCGAGTTTAACTACGGTATTAAATGGCCATACTTCCGTATTACTGTAAACATAGTTTATTTTTTAACGTGGCTGCCAAATGCCTTAAATCCAATGTGTTATGGCGCCATGGACCAGCGCTATGCCACAGCGTTTAGAAGGATCTGCACATCAATCCAAGATACCTCTGAGAAAAAGAATCAAAATGGCTCTCTATCTAGAGGGCAATCACGTCGCCTTACAGAAGAAGAAGTATGAGGTTATGATGTTTTGATCAAGAAAAATTAAAATTGAAAAAACAAAAACAGTAGTAGTATTGATTAAGGACAACATTTTATAAGTCACTGAATTTCCCAGGAACTGCTACTTACTGATTTTTGGAATGATTCTTTCTTTATCTTTTTTCTTTGGCCTGTTCGTGAACTTGCCCTGATAAGTAATTACTACCGAGAAAGCAGTTTATATCATTCCACTGAGTTAAAAGATGTAAATAGCCTAGAGGATTTCCTGTCATTGTAGTATGTAACCTCATGTGTTTTCTTAATCCATGAACTGTGCGAAACAAAACTTACTCCTATTATTCTTGCTTTTTAAATGTACATGTGAATAAAAGAGAAGATCATTATCTCCATTTGCTATTGTTTGTAAAAATAGCAATAAACTCGCGTGATTATGGTGGTTTTTTTTTTTCGGAATTCAACACCCCGGCCAATGACCGAGCAACTGAGAAGTACAACAACGGAAAGCTTCTTCTTAGGAGAGCTATTACAGAATATCTTGAAATCAGTACGTTTTACTGGACTTCATTTATTATAAACGTCTGGTTTAAAAATGTACAGTTACAAATATAGTGTTTCAGAAGATAACGTCAGTGATATATGAAAGTTATTAACTGACAGAAGAATTTCAGTCTTATCATAAATTTACCAGCCAGCTTCATAATCTAATTTTGTTGTTAGTCTGCTTCTCAGTTTGTTTTTCTGTGGAGATAAAGGGACATATGAGATCGATTGACAAGTAAGTACTTCTACTGTTATGTTGCTTGTTTTTCATATTTTTCACTAGGTGCAATATTTCTAAATTTTATGTTTCCAATTGGCGCTCTTCAGGTCATGTTTTCACCTTTAGATAGGTAAGGTGTTTACACGTGTCGCTGATCTAAGGCTTTATTACAGAACAATCTCGATTTTCTTTCAATCTGTTACTCAGTGTTGAACAGGTCACAAATTTATCAAATTGTTTTTTTGTTCACTGATTGAATGTCTTTACCAATTTCGTTGACCAAGTTCGTTGAGAGTGGCCAACCTTTAATAAATAAATATATCAAATATAAAAAGTAGATAATGGGCTTTGTAATATTCAAAGCAAAAATCCAGCTTATCGTATTCAAGTGATAGACATAGCGCCTAATGAGAATTTGTTTTCTCACGCAAAGCACTGAGTCCACGTGACCTCGACCAGAACTACTTCTAGATCCTTCAATATAGGAATGTTTTCCAATTTCAGTTGTCGCTCTTCCTAGTTCCAATTCTTATATTTTTCACCCTTTTCAGATTTCGATGCCCTTCTTTTAAACCTTAAACTTTTCCGTTTCAATTTTGTTTATTATTTTGTTACATTACTTTTGCGTTTGTTTTACCATCCCTAAAGGCCCTGTCACACTATTGCGTATGAGAGAAACGTATGAGTTGCGTATGAAAATTCATAAAATAATTTTCATACGCACAAAATGCCCTTGAAAATACAGCGTTTGACCAGCGTGCTTGACCTATGAGTAACGTACCTCTAGCGTAACTCTCGCGTATTCAGCGTATGCCTAGCGTATGCTTAGCGTATAAACCATACGTCCGAATACGCACAAAATTTTTAAGCACGCTTAAAAAAATTTTCTGCCTCGCCGTATGCCAGCGTATGCCACCGTATGCCACCGTGCTTAAAACGTATACAACCTATGCCTAACTTACCCCTAGCGTATGTCAGCGTATACCAGCGTATGAGTGATATTTTTCATACGCTGGCATACGCTAGTACGATACCCAGTAGTGTGACAGGGCCATAAAGTAGTTGTTTACTAATTAGTTTACTCTTTATTTTTGCGTTTTGTTTCAAACAGCATGATTTGAATTTAAGATGGCGCCTTACAAACCACACGCATACGTGAAGTACATTTGCATTAAAATTGAAATGCACTACACGGAAACATGTATTCAAATAAAGCTACACTTGTGCAGTGCTTGATTGGCATCCGTCACAAGAATTGACAAGTAACTGTATTTGCAAAGACCACCGTAACAACAAGAATTGACCCTTGTTTTGAGGATAAGGGCAACTGATGATCGCTCTATCCATTGAGGAAATTGGTTTCTCTGGGCCATCCATTCGTTTTACAATATTTTACTCTCAAAGTGCCAATGTTTATATCTACCGTAAACGCTCATAAGCCTCCCCCTCCCTCTATTTAGTCCCCCACATCTCTCCCCCCACTAACCAAGGAAGACACAACCACTTATATCGGTCGGGTTAGAATCGCATTATATTATTGATCTCAACATTCCAACTTCCAATTTCATTTGCGACAGTTTCAATACTTTCTTATCCAACCACCTCCAGAAGGCCTGAAAGTAATTAAGCTCCTGGTGTGGCTCAATGAAGCGTTTACGGTAGTTTTGCCCGTGGCAGGCAGAGGCTATGAAACCAAGTTATGCATGCGCGGGTTGACATAGGTTAATGACTCAAATTGCCTTGGATTCTGGCGGTAAGCGTAAGATTTCTTTAATCCCATGTGGCCTTGTGAGAGCTTTGATAGATTAACACATGGAACACATGGTTTTGCCGACCGAGCCGGTGAAATTAATCGTCAGAAGTCAGATGTTAACACAATCACGAAAGGAAAAATTGACCAGTTGTAATTAAAAATTAGAAATACGTGGCTCGCAACATCAGCAGTGTTCGTGAGGAACCGGGATTCTAACGGTGTGTGCGTGCGTGTGTGTGTGTTGGGGGAGGGGGGAGGGGAGAGGGGGGTGGGGGGTGGGGGGAGTTGGTCTTTATGTTTCGCCTGAATCCACCAAACCCACCAGCCTGCGGCGTGCTATCGATGATCGACAGGCAGGCGGAAACGGGTTGCGTTTGGTAACATTGTATGATCTGATTACCGTTAGACGCATTACAACACATGTGCACTCTTAGTCTGACATTATAAACCATGCTTTTTTCCCACATACTGTATTAATAAATATTTCAACTCTTAATTCTACATAATTATATAAAGTATATAACTACTCTTCACAAGCATCTGTCGCAAACCATAAATCATCATAAAAAATAAATATCATCACAAATGAAGACAAATAATATATACAAATAAATATCATCACAAATGAAGATTTGTCTTCATTTGTGATGATATATATAAAGTATATACATATACAAATGTACTATATATCGTTTTTTTCTCCTTGCCAAAACAAAGTTGGCAAAACAAAAACATGGGTATTACCAGTCTTTGTTTTCCTTCACTCTCTTCATTCTTTCCCTTTTCGTTCTCTTTTTGTGTGATTTTCAGGCTGATTGGGGTCATAAACCCTTGTGTGAGCGTAGTTGTAGTGAAAATGTTTCAATTTTCATAAACTGTGTTTTCGAAAGATCAGGTCCGATCGGTGTTAGTATTAAACATGGGTTATACCTGCTATTTTTTTCGTAACGGTAAAAATTGTAGCGTGCGTATATAACCATGTTTATTCTTTTAACAGAAGCTGTCATGACATCTCACTGCTGTCATGACATCTTACATAGCTATAAGCTATAAGTTCTCATTTTAACCACACCTGGAATTGTCCTTTCCCAGAGAATCCCACCTGCTTCACAGAAAAATTACACGACGTGTTCATGTTTCTATTCAACAAAAATAAAAGTACTAAGGTTAAAAACTGATGCCTGAAGTTTTGTATTTTGAGTGTTAATTTTTTTGTTTATTATTGAGAAAAAGAACATATGGACTTCTGGGCATGGGCAAATACTGACCAGTGATTGTTTGTATCACAGATTGCCGGATTGATTGACTTACACTGTTTTGTAGGTCTTTTAATCCGCTAGTCTAATAATGAGAGATTCATTCAATTCCTTAATCTGGATCAATTTATATTGAGCAAATCTCTTTAAACTTAGGGCGTCAAGTCTTTTCATCTGTAGCACGTGCTAAATCAATTCCATTCATGTTATTTTAGTGAGTCAATGCAGTATAGGATCTTAAGTTACTGCATACGTGCAGGTATAAGTGCTTTAGCTAGAGGGCAAGAATTTCTTGTGTAGAATCTTGTTAAGATATCATATGAATTGTCAATAACTTCATCACAGTCTGTCACAGCACTGTTTTTATTTTTTGCCATTCTGACTGAGAAGAAAGGCTGTTACGGAAGATGTGAGCGCGAGGGCATTTCATTTAAGTACGTTTCAAGAAAAAAACTTGTTTTCGACATGCTCTGTCTGTTTCTGGAATAATTAAATTGAATTATCCCGGCATCTTGAGTTTAAAATACAATGAACTTATAATAGGTATGATACGATAATAGCATAAATTTATAAAAAAAAGCTGTATCAGGATAAAACATTTCTAAGGATAACAATACCGTATAAAATATTTACAATAAAGACACATTTGGAGTCGCCGGTAGTACCTAAGACTACAGGAGGCGGCCCTTTCGGCCTCTAATTAAGGTTGTGGAGTTGGTACCATACTATGGTAAAATGTCCCGGGAGAGGCCGGCTTGGATCCTTAGGCTTCTTGTCTGCTGAATGAGAACTCAAGCAAAGAACCCAAGCAAAGGCCTTGGTTGATAACAAATAAATCCAACATCGGTGCTTTGCTGACGACATTTCCTGAGGCAGAACAATCGTTTATTAGCTTATTGGCAAGTTCACTGTATATCAGTTTCTGCAATACGATCACTAATGTGCTTAATAAAGTATCTAGTGATCTATTTGGGAGCAGGGATGGCGCAGTGCAGGGTGAGAGCACTCGCCTCCCACCAATGTGGCCCGGCGGTTTGATTCCCGGACTCGACGTCATATGTGGATGGAGTTTGTTGTTGGTTCTCACCCTTGCTCCAAGAGTTTTTTCTCCGGGTCCTCCGGTTTTTCCTCCCTCCTCAAAAACTAACATTTCTAAATTCCAATTCGACCTGGAGTTTGTCAGTCAAATACGACTGTTAAGTGTCACCCTCGTTAAACAAAGTCAATGTATTTATTTTATTTATTTAGAAGATACTCTCCCTCTTCTTACGAAGGACATTCGGATAACCTCGAGCTACAATTCATCACTCTTTAGTGCAGGTCTTACGAAGTCTCACAAACTGACTAATTTGCAGCTAGATGGATGGCAATCATTAATTAATATATGGGAGTAGATATACGATAAATCCGAGGCGTCATGTAACATCTACATCTACATGATTTACTTGCAATATCCTAATGGACATAGAGCAAGTTTCAGTGCAAATGTCCACGTATACTCAAGGTTCAGGTGGACCGAGGAAGGAAATACAAGGACACATCATCATCGCTTGTATATGTCTAGCTTTGTACCTAGCCAACCAACAGACACGCATAATTCGGCCTAAGTCAACTACCCATGGCTACCCCACTTATTTGCTTGTAACCTTCCCATTTAATTCAAAGGTGTCAAAGTACCTCCCTACTGTTGTGTACTATGCACAGTAAGCGAGTCACCGTACACATACCCAATGATGGTCTCTGTGCACTCAACTATGCATAGTAACCGAGCCACCCGACACACTATGCACAGTAACTAAGTCACCGTATATAGTCATAACCAATGAAGAAGGTCTATGTGCACTCTACTTCACTCTTTATACGCTCTGCGCTTCCCAACATCAGTAATACTACAAGAGAAAAACTGTAAGTCGGTAGTTACTACTTGGCAGCTTGTAAAAATTATCTTCGTTTTTTCATTAGATTCCCAGGGGCTTTTCAAAAATAGTAAGATCTTGAACGAAGGTCATCTGAACATTTACGAAGACTGTTTTTGAATTTTCTGAAGTTTGTGCAAACATCTACAGAATGCGGAGGAGACAACTCAGATCATAACCTATGCCTTTTATTTTCGCGAGGTTTCGAGTTCTCGAAAATCGCCCAAAATTCGAG
>JAJLRJ010000008.1:0-175000 GCA_024195265.1 Dendrophyllia cribrosa | reverse complement strand
AATTAAAGTAAAAAATAGAGATACTTGCCCACCGCTAATCAGGCAAAAAGGGCTAATCGAGGCGGGGGAAAGATTAATACAACTGAACTAAAGTTAATAAAAGAAAAGAAAAGATAACCTAAACTTGAGGAGAAGAAAAAATAATCAAACAAAAACAACAACAACAATGCAATAAGTGCAAAACTTAAAATAAAGTGCATCAAACAATTACGCTTTCCAAGGTCTATGATAATTTGCTGAAGCAATTGATCAGATGAGAGACTTCAATATAGTCATTCTCAAGCTCTAAAGTATCAGGAAGTTTTTGTTTAATCTTATTTCGAAACTTGGGTTTACTAAGAGATTTAAGAATGAAGGATAGAGTTCCAAATTGATACACCAATCCTTGCAAAAGATTTTTTCATTTGGTCAGTTCTAGAAGTTTTCGCATAGAAACATTCATTTGACGCTGATCTGCATGGTATTATAATTGTGGACCGTACTGGTTTTGGTGAATTGCCGGTTAAAAAGATTAGTTGGGACGGACTGCTCATGAATGTCGTACATTAAGTAACTTACATATTGAAAAAAAGAAAATGGCAGAGGAAGACATTATGCTTTGACAAAAAAGGGCACTGCATGTTCTCGACCATTACCAAAAAAATTAAACGAAAGGCACGTTTTTGCAGTACCAATAATCTCTTTTGATATACTTGTGCACAGCTGCCCCAGGCACAAATACCATAAGTTAGATAAGGAGCAATTGAAGTGTGATAGATATTGAGCAATAGGCGCCGTGGGATAAAATGTCTCAGTTTAGCTATAATTCCAGTTGATTTGCTAATTTTATGGCAAATGTAATCAATATGTTTCCACGAGAGGTCAGAATCAATTAATATTCCAAGATATTTAACAAATTCGTTCATCTCAAGATTTGTCTGGGTGCTGGTTGCGTGGCTGAAAATTTTTATTTCAGGAACGAAAGGCATAATTTCCTGGTGGGGCCGAAAAATAACAAAGTCCGACTTTTTAATATCAAGAGTCAGCTTATTGGCTTTCAGCCATTCGCTAACTTTAGCCAATTCTAGGTTGACAGTTGATTCAAGTACACGCAAATTCTTATTAGCATAAGTTAGAGTGGTATCGTCAGCAAACAAATGAAAGAAGAATTCCTTAGAAGATTTAAAGATATAGTTAATTGCCCCCGCAGGGTTTTGGCCCAGAGGCCAAAACCCGAGGAGGCACCCTAGCATTCCCCGGGTGTATTCATACAAGGACAAAGAATATTTGTTGAAAAAGTAAGAAATGTGTTTGTAGTGCGCGAAGCATTCTCGATTTGACGAAACTAGGCGCGCACGGTGGTCTCGGGTAATATTTTAGCAAGCGCGCACGGTGGTTAGGGTACTTGCAACCACCAGGTCGCGTTTCGTCACCTTTGAGCTTCGCCATCTTCCAGCAGCATCTTGCGGGTGTGCGGAAAACTCAGACCCCGCGAGATTACAAGAAGTTTTCTTCCTAGAAACCTTGAAATATTATTAAAAAACTGATTGTTGGACACATCGCATGTTTTGAAGTGCTAAAATAATATCAGCCTCGGAATTCATCTAAAGAAACGTTTTGTTGCGATTCCTGAATGGCGCTCTCTTCAGGTGTTTGCTCAAGCGTAAAATACGCAACTTCGTCTAGACAAATCTGAGCGCTTCTACACTCGTAAACACGGGAAATCCGTTCTGTCTAGCACTATGGATAACTATGAATGAACACAAGTGACTAAATTTGACTAAAATTTTCGCGACTCTTTTTTTTATTTTTTTTTTCTGTGAAAAGTAACCGAAGTGCCGGCTGCTATTTTAAACCATGTTTATAGTTTTTCCCTGTTTGATCGAAAACGATGAACCGGGCAAGATAAATGTCTCGCTGTTATCTTCAGTTGCCAATTAACAGGAAGTGCATTCTGTCGACGACTAAATTACACAGGGAGCAGAGGAGCCAAATTTGACCTTTCCGCGTTCGATCTTCGATCTGTTGTTTACGAGTCTGTTTTTCGCCCCAGCGGGACCCCAAGCGTAATCGGAGCTTTCCGTTGGATAACCGCAGATTGCTGACTGTTGGCGCCACAAAATCGTGCCTCGCTCGGAAAGCTTACAGTTTCCGGAAAGCGCCGATTACGCATGGGGTCCCGCTGGGGGAAAAACTCGAAAAACGCAAGACACAGCGCGCGTATAAAGCTCAAAGATCGAACGCGTATTAGGTCAAATTTGGCTCCTCTGCTCCCTGTGTAAATTACAGTTCAATTGTTCTGGCAGCATATTGAATCAAAGTAAATCTGCACTGGTGAGGTGATTGCGTGACAATAAAACATTTTACGCGAGGTGAAAAGAATTGATCACGATTGAAGTTTATTTCTTTTGTAATTTCGTGGGGTCTGAGTTTTTAATACGCTGGGTCTGAGTTTTCCGCCGGGTCTGAGTTTTCCGCACACCCGCATCTTGCAGCATTTGAAGGTCTTGCATTTACGAGTTCGCGTTTCGCCATCTTCGAGAAGCATTTTAAGGTGAGTATTTTGCACTTAAGTGATTTCTTTGAATTCAAAAGCATTCAACAGTACTGAATAAATTTGGTTTATCAGACACAAATCAGCAACGGGGTCGACAGACTCGATCCAACAGATCGCAAATATCTCAGAACAGAATGATGAATCTCAACTCAAACGTTTGTAACACTGAAAACTCAGAGTTGCATCGATATTGTCAGATCATTATATTGTCTACAAATACATTGTTGCAAGTTTGGTTATTGTTGTAATGGTTTCTGGTGACCTGTTTTTTGTTTCTTTTTTTTTTTTTAAAAAATTACACGAATTTAATAACATACAATATGTTGCTGTTACACAGAATATAAATACAATACTATATGATTGTAATAGATTCCATTGTCAAATTTACAGATAAATATGTCGACTACTTAGTACATGGATGTTAACTTCAATAAAATGCTTGAAACGTTAATTTTTCAACAGTCGTATGCAAAGTATTTATATTCAATACACATCCCATAAACAGGTTAAACAGGTTATCAAAAGCGGGGGCAGCTATAGTGAACACTATTTCTAGTGTATAATAAGAATTAGAATGAAACGGGTCCAAGGACAGAGCCTTCAGAAACCCCACACAGGGTTACCTCCTTATCGGATAAATGATTATCAATCTCGATTGTCTGTGTTCGATTTAATAAATTTGATTGGAACCAAGAATTTAACACCCATCTTATACCATAATTTTCAAGTTTAGCCAGTAGAATTCTGTGATTGACGGTGTCAAAGGCTTATTTGAGATCAATAAAAATACCGCAAGTGTACTGTCGAGTATTAAGGATACTGTTCTTATCGATGAAATCAATTACCGTAAGAGTTCCAATAGTAGCGACCCTCGTTACTTTCGGAATTAGCAGCCTTTGAGGGTCGTTACTTTCGGGGGGTCGTTACCTTCGGGGAACAAAAATCGTTTACAAATAAAGCTGGCTCGAGCTTTTTTTCCGATAAAAAAGGAACAACATAAAATTAAAAAAAGAACAACATTTTATATGCATTCCATATGTATAGATTGTGTTTCATAAAAAGAAGGTAACAGCCAAACATGTTTGGTCAACCACGCGATAGACTTCTTACCTATGATGCGCATAGAGCTCAAACAACAGAGAGTGTAAAGACCATGGTTTACCGGACTACCGCATGGGTGAATCAGCCGATATAGAGGAGATCGAGTTCTTCACTGACTCTTTTGGGGGTCGCTACTTTCGGGGGTGGGGGGGAGGGGGGTCGCTACTTTTGGTATTTACTAGCGGCCACAAAAAATTGACGTTACTTTCGGGGGGTCGCTACTTTCGGGGGGTCGTCATCGGAACTCTACAGTAGTCTAATATACATTAGTTTTTCAAATATACGATTGTAAATCTCCTTATCTAATATATATGGCTTTGAGAATGGGCAAGCACCATAACCATGGTAAATCTCCCTATAATAAATCCTTTATTGACCAAGCTTGTTCGGTTAAGATAGCTGGATATTGATTTTTTTTATGGACCACTGAAGATGAACATAAAAATGACAAAAAAGAACAAGGCCATATCCAGCCATCTTGACCGAACAAGCTTGGTCAATAAATTATACATATATATTCTCCATATGCAAACTAAATATCAGAAGAAAAGTTCCAGAAGAGCAATTTCCTGGAATATAATGTTTCTCTATTTTAGTTTCCCTCTTTAAATTTAGAACCAAACTTCTCAAACTCATTAATAATTTATGATAAAAATACAAAGGAAATTGATGTTTAATGAGTGTTTGGAAATCAGTTGAAACACTCCTCATTTTTGCATCCTTAATTTCTCCTAAAATCATTTTGTTTGAGAAGTAATATTAAACATTCGACAAAGTATTTCATCAGATTTCCAAACACCTTGAAGTGGGTTAAAAAAAATCGTCTGCGCCTCGTTTTTCAACCCACTTCACAGTGTTTGGAAATCTGATGAAACACTGTCTCATGTTTGATTACTCTCAAGAAAAAAAAGGTTGGAGACAACAGGGGTGATGACAGAGACGACTGCAAAAGCACCTCTTATGCAGGAGAGAGAACATCTCACCAGAATAACGAGGATGGAGTTCACAGCCGACCATCATGATACTAATGGTGATGCATAATCACCTGATAAAGATATAATAATAATATAATATATAATTTATTCACTTAATATAGCGCCTTTTAACATTAAAATGATCAAAAGCGCTTTACACAAATTTTATACTAATTATAATTTAATCCTAATTAATACTAATTTTACACGAGTTATATACTAATAATAATTAATCCTGATTAATAATAATTAAATACTAAAAATGCACAAGATTAGCAGTAAGTAGTCGAAACGTCATAATCTACATCTAAAATGACTTCATCATGAGATAAATGACACTACACTTTATTACCATATTTTCTTGATTAAATGCTGGGGCATTAATTTAAAACTCGGCCTCATGGATCTGTAGTTTATTCAAGGCCTGGCGTTTATTAAACAGGGGTAATTTTCATCATTTTTTATGATCACAGTTTACATCTGAAATCTTGAGACTTTTACCTGTGTTTTCATATAAACCATCCTGAATCCAATCAGGAGCTCATTACCCGGAGCATGCAACCACCATAAATTTGTGCAAGGGCATTTTTACAAGTAGGTTTATTTTAAGATAAGCCTTTCCCGCGAATAGGTTTCGGAAAGCCAATCACAAGCAATTGCTAATAACTATTTGCTATGTGATTAACAGTTACTATGTGAATATTTAAATAGTTATTAATTATGCAATTGCTTGATTAGTTTTCCGAAACCAATTTGCAGGAAAGGCTTATCTAAAAAAAACTTACTTGTAAAAACGCAGTTTCACGGGTGCAGTATGGAAGTTGCACGCTCCAGGATTATGGGCTCCTGCTCCAATAAAGAAACGATGAAGCGATGCTGGGGATAAGAAAGGTGATGAACTTTATCATCGACTTGGTAAAGAAAGTCTGTGTAACAATCTGTCACACAATACCAACACTGGACCACAAATAATCGCGTTTACTTCGAATAAATGATGAGGGCATTTATTTAAAACTCAATCTTGTCGATCTGGCCTATATTTGAACCCAGCGTTTATTTGGGGCCCGATGTTTCATTGAGAAAATACTGTATGTTGGTTACTGTTGCCATTCAGTTTAATTAATAATGGGAATTCCAACTCTCTTCAATATAACTGGGGATTCAAGAGAGCTAGGCTTGAGTATATTGATCACAGTAAATGGTTAAAAGAATAGAAAACATGGGAAGAAAATATCAGGGAAACATGATTCAGTTTGAAATTGTTAGATATTCAAAGTGGCAGGGATCTACTGTGTTTGATATTAAGCTGTTGGGAGCTTATCAAAATCCTTTGAAACAATACAGAAGGACAACTTCTTAACCAGCAGAAATAAGAATTATAGCATTTCTTGTTTCAAAAACATCCTATTCAATCTGTTTTACCAGTTTTACTTAAATGTTTTACAACATCGACCCAGTTCCAGCCCCTTTCCCTTTCTCCTTTGTAGTTTGTTCTGTCAGCAAGTCGTCGCTTTTGACTTTTTGTCAAAATTTCTTTTTTCCCTTTCTTCTTTGCTGGCTGAGCCTCTCTTTCCTGATCAGGGGTTTGCTCTTCTTGAACTTCCTGTTCCTGTGTTAAACATGCAGAAAACAAGCTGCTGTTTATGTAGTCCATGGATGATTTTCATAAGAGGGCTCTAACCCTGCTCTAACCCTCCTAAGATCTCTATACAGCCCCTCAGCCTCTTCCCTTCAATGAACTTAGATGAGATGGCTTTGAAAAGCTTACTAGATTCCTTTACATATACACCTAAAGCCTTAACAGGGCACTTCGACCAAATATAATTAATATTTTCCAAGTTTAAGACTGACATAAAACTGCAAGGTGGTTGTGATGCGGTGCATTATTTCTTCAAATTTTGAAGGGTGAAAAATGGCAAAACAAATTGTGACCCATCTCTACATGCGTGCTTCTGTTACTCTGCCCAGGGATGTACATGTAGCTAAAAGCTGGCTACCGGCTTATTTCACCAGCTGGAAGAGAACTTATCAACAGCTGAAATTTCACTAGAAAACAAACACTTGGGATGATTTTGAAGGTGCACAAGCCAGAAAAACTGGCTGGGCTTGTTAATGAGCCTGCTAAGTTTTCTCTTAGCTACACCCCTGTCTGCCATTAACTCTATAATCTGTGGTCTCGCACATGAGTGGTGAAGCCATGAAAACGAGCTGGTGAGGGTGAGCCTCACTCTAATCCCACCCCTTGCCCACTTGAACCTGCTCAAGATCCTCCCCGGTCACCACATACCTGCTCCTGTTGTTCTGCCATTACTTGTCATAAGTACTTATTCACACCCTACCCACCCCACCACACCCCTCTGATTGGCTACTGAAACTCGGAATAGCAAGTGCTATTCACCTCCCAGCAATTTGCGGGCGAAAATTGTAATCGTTGACAAGAATAAATGAGTTAAAAAGCATCATTTTCGTTATATTATCTCACTGTTTCAGTATATACTAAAACAACTATTCACCTCAGTGTAGGTGGGTAGTGGTGGATATTTATCTCGCCGCTTCGCGGCTCGGTAAATATCCACCACTACCCACCTCCACTTCGGTTAATAGTTGTTAAATATTTACTTATTTACACCTTCTCCTACCCATCCCTCCCCTCTAACTTGCCATCGTTGCTCTGCCATCAACTCTTTATATTTAAGCTTACTTATTTACACCTTTACTACACACCTGCTCTTGTTGCTCTGCCATTAACTCTTCCTCGTGTTCTTTGGTCCAATCAAATATCGAATAAGTCATAGCAGTACCAAGACACATTTCGCAGTGTTCCTTGATACGGCACGTAATGCTCTCCTTTACTTTGCAGCTGATATGCTTGTTATAAAATGCATCTAAGCTGATGTTTGGAAGACACGTAGGATAATCTGGGGGCCAAGAAATGTCTAACAAAAACGACTTGTAGTGTCCGTCTTCGCCAAACTTGTATTGAAACGTCGTGGGGTTAATTTCAATGAAATTTTCATCCGATTCGTAAATAGAACGGAGAACTTCCCTCTCTTCTTCTTGATCCTCCTCACAACTCATTTTAAAAAATAAAGTAAGACTGTTTTCCTTGCTTTTCCTTGCATAAATTCCCCATAAGTTTCGTGAGGTGTGTTAAGGCTAATCTTAATGTAGAATACACAACGGCATTGTGAACAATGACAACATCCGCTGGTCGATTTTTGTCCGGGCTCATGATCGAAAAGCATGTGAGCCGAAAATTCAACATGGCTTCCCGCCATGTCGATGTAAATGAACGTCGGCTTCGGCCTGTTTATGGTATTGTTTTACCTTCCTTAACCTGAAATTTGTGTATCTTCAAGGGGAATAATGACTCGACTTTATGTATTGTTTTCTTAGATGCTTTGGATAGCATGAACAACAAGCAGGCCATACAACTTGCTGACAAAATTCTGAAGAAACAGAAAGACTTGCATTGTGCCAAGGTAACTTCGATTTTAACTATCCATTTCTTAACGTCGAATATCAGACTTTAATAACTGCGATAGACTTCTTTTTATAGCAGGAAGATGTTGAAACCTTATCAAAGTATAAGTTTGATTGACAAGTTGCAATAATATAAGGGGAAAGTGTCATGCACGACTTCGTTTCCTTGTAATGATTGTACATGTAGTAAGCTGTCCCCTGCGCCCCCCAACTGCCCCGCATGAGTGCCATGGACAGCCCATCAGGAAAAAATGCTCTGCAGGGTTTCCTTGAGTGATCACACCTTCCCTGCAGGAGCATCAGGCTATTCTAAACTGGATGCCCCTGTATATAAAATATTGATTTAATTAAATTTAAAAAATCTGATTTACAGGCTTTAAAAGGACTCGCTTTACTGCGATCAGGCAAGACTGCAGAGAGCGAGGCATTGATGGAGGAAATAATGGAAGCTAAACCAGCTGATGATCCCACCCTACAAGCAATGACAATCTGCTATAGGGAGATGCAAAAACGTAAGAACTCTCAAAATACAAATATAAACTACAATACAAATATAAACTACAACAACAACAAATATAACAACTTTTTGTTGTTGTTGTTGTTGTTATAAACTATTGTTTGCTCAAAGTAAGATGCATCTTTCACCTACCTGTTTTATTGTTATCTTGTTTAAATTATTTGACAGGTTTGCAGTTATATGTCACAAAATGTGCAAACAAAACTGGTTTTAATTGTCTGCTTTATTTAAATTTTGTAATTATCCCAGTGGAGCTTGATAACAATAGCAATAATTAACATGAGAAAAAAAATGAAGGATTCTGGTAGTTGTAGTAAATGATGCCATCATAAAAATGGCCGATTGCTTAGTGTTTGTTTGTTGTTGTTTTCTTAGTGTTTGTTTGTTTGTTGTTGTTTTCTTAGTGTTTGTTGTATTAGAAATAAACTTGTTTTCCCTAAGAATTACATGTATATGGGAAAGGCATTTTTTATAGGCTTTGTAAATTTTTGAGATGGAGTTCCTTTCCAGGCAGCGTACATTTTTAGTGTGTAATGTATAAAGAAGTGACAATAGATTAATTGTTGTTTATGTTTTTTTTTTTTTTGTAGCTGAGATGATTCCTCATATTTATCAGATGGCTTTAAAACAGAATCCACAGAATGAAGAGTTGTATTCTCATCTTTTCATGGCATATGTTAGAATGGGGGACTACAAGAAACAGCAGCAGGTACTACATGTAACTCTGAATAAAGTGTACTTATAACCGTGCTTTGTAACTATCATGGTACATGTATAACACAGTGCAGATAAATGGAAGGGTTTTGTGCAACTTTACTATAAACAAAGTTTTTGCTTCAAACACAAAAGTGCTAGAAATTAAACTATTGCAGAAAATGATTTTGAGAAAAGTCATTTTACTCCAAACAACCAAGAGCTCAGATGTTTGGAGTCTGGCTGTCAAAAGTATTAGGTGTATTGTTCTCTGGGGACCAGTGCTTCTTTTAGACAACAGCATTGGTTCTGTACACCTGTCATTATTATTTAAATTATAAAGCCAGTTTGTGAATTTAAATGGTTCCTTTTTATCTAATCGAGATTTGGAGATTGGTTTACCTCAAGGATCAGATCTGGGTCCTGTTTTCTATCATTTGTATGCTGCAATACTAGTCTATCATTAAGAAGAACAACCTTACGTGTATGTAGATGACACCCAACTCCAAACTTTGTTAATTTTGAAAACCAAGTTACATGCATTGTGCTGTATTAAGTGAGCATGTATAAAAGTGAGTCCTTGTATCCAATAGTCATAGTGTTTCTGACAAATTTGAATATGTGAAGATTGTCATTGAAAAATAATGATCTTAGGTACTGGAGCGATGACTTTGCAATAATCTCTGAACCATGGCAAGTATTCTAAATAATTCCCCCTAAAACCAATGAAATCCTGACGATTTTTGTAAAACAAGGGACTGAAAGGGAAGTCTCTAGGGACCCATAAAGAGGCTGAAAGGGTAGCATTGGAGTGGTTCAGTAGTGTTGGAGTGGTTTTTGATGATCATGTTACAGTGGTGAATACTGTTCCGTGCATTTTTCCCTCTGGAAATAAAGTTATTATTATTATTATTATTATTATTATAAATAGAAGGTCTCTGGAGACTGGGATAAACTGGAAAGTAAGTAAGAACTTTATTTAAGTGTCAATTTGTTTAGCCCATATGGACTAATTGGGGACACTAAAATAATAAAATTTTAATATGAATGAATTAATATTAATAATATTAATAAATTAATATTTATATAAAGGGTCAATATTAATTATGGAATTATAAGGATTTTATACTATTATATTTTTAGGATAACTTGTATCATAATAACCCTTCATATTAATATTAAAATATAATAGTATAAAATCCTTATAATTCCATACCACTGATATACACAGCTCTGGATTCTGCCTCTTACTTTTATTTTATTTTTTGATTGCTTTTCAGGCTGCTATGAATCTTTACAAACTGTTTTCTAAGAATCCTTATTACTTCTGGGCAGTAATGAGTATTATGATGCAGGTAATTTTCATTTGCAAACTGGTTCAAGATATAGGTTTATGGAAATTCTTGCATACAAATAACATTGTTTAATTAGGCTTGAGTAACTTTATGGACAGGATAATGGTTGTTTGTGGACGACTATAGCCTAATAAGCGGCCAGTGGGTGCACTTTCCATTTCTACAACATTTCCTTTTTTTTTTAGTCGGAAACTGTCCGTGTCAATTCAAATGAAGAGTCAAATTTTTATAGTTCAATTTCTACAGGGTAACTGACAAAATCATCAAGTAATCGAGCAATCTTGATCCCATTGGGAGACTGGCACGAGCAAGCCAATGGGGCTGTGTAGAGGCCTGGGCCGAGAAGACGCGTTGTGGTTACAGCGGCGAGGAAGTCGCTCGCAACGAAAGGCTAGTAAAAAGAGACGATTACGCTGCGAAGAAGTAAAGCAATTATAAAACTGGACTTTTGTTTGTCTACTAATGAAAACTATGGAGCGAAACTCGGAACATATTGCGGAATATATCAAACCATGGAAGAGTGTTTCATCAGGTTATCCAAACATCAAGAAGTGGGTTAAAAAACGAGGGGGGGAGGGGAGGGGAGGGGAGGGGAGTAATACATGATAACAGCACAATAAGTACCCTTTCTGATGTGCACTATCTGAGCAGTAGTTTCAGCTGACGATGATTTATTTTAGGGATTGATGGCCAGTGATGAGAAGCTAGGGAAAACTATGTTGTTTCCTTTGGCAGAAAGAATGGTTGAAAAGTTTGTTAATGAAAGCAAAATTGATGCAGAAGCAGGTACCCCCTTTGATTATCAACAGTATTGATTATGAGAAACACATTTGCTTTATAAACAAGTAACTACTTGAATTAAAATCAGTGAATGTTATTCTATAGCAATTGAAGGGAAACACATCCTTCAACAATGTTGTTGTGGTCAACAACTGTAGGTTACAAATTAAATCAAAATTGAATCACAGAATTCATGTAACATGGCCTCCCTGATTAAAGACCTTTACTTTCAAATATTTATTCCTCCTGCCTATACATATTCACAAACTGTATTGCAGTATCACTGTCTAACTATATCTGTGATTGTGGTTAGTTTGGTACTTTTGGTGGCTGCTAGAGGGTGGTACATTAATAACTGTCTATAGCTTTGGTTTTGGTTCAGTACTTTTGGTGTGGCTGCTAGAGGGTGGTACATTAATAACTGTCTATAGCTTTGGTTAGTTTGGTACTTTTGGTGTGGCTGCTAGAGGGTGGTACAATAATAACTGTCTATAGCTTTGGTTAGTTCAGTACTTTTGGGGTGGCTTATGTGGGGGGGGGGGGGGGGGGGGGGGGGGCATTTTAAGAGCATTAAACTGAAAGACTGGCAGTCAGGGTAAAACAAAAACCATAGTTGTTGTCAAGATAGTTTGTAGATTAGGGACTTTATATGTTGCTGGGTTTTATTATTTTTGTCTCAGAGTCCATTAACATAATCTGTGAGACAGGAAACTGGTTTGAAATTATCAAACAAAAAAAAAATTGAATTACAGCGTTATATCCACGAATAGGCTGCTTTATGTTGATATCAGTGGAGATAATTATTCTTAGGACTATTTTTATTGTTGCATTACAGAGGTACGCCTGTATTTAATGATTTTAGAAAAGCTGGAGCTCTATGACAAGGCTCTGGGTGTTCTTAGAAGTAATTTAGCTGGTGAGTACAGCTGTAGCACATAAAACACATGAGAGCAAAAATTAATAGTCAGCCAGTCAGTGGAAAGACTAGTGTGAAGCAAACAGTTATCAGTAATTAGCACATCAGTCTTTTTCTGAAGGGTTTGAACTTGTTGCTGTGTTGTGTTACTCAGCGACATAGTTCCACTTCATCCGGGTGTATAAATAATGTTGAAGGATAACTGTTCGAAGGGGGGAGTAACAATAATACTCAGGAACAGAATCTGCAGATAGTGGTCAATGTCACTTTACCTTAATGGCCTCCCAATAATTTTATTGTTTTTGCTTGTGGTGATTCTGAGATGGTAAGTTAGAGGAAAACCAAAATTACAAATGGAGCTGGGAAGTGTCTTGAACCAGCATCGCTCAATATTGAACACCAAAATTTGTATCAGTCACATGGAATGCAATGCAAAAAAAAACTATGATTTTCTTTGTTTAGACATGATAGGAACTATGTTACTGTTCCAGTAGAGTGTACACCTAATTCAATAAAGGTTGCTTTGGCAATTGGTCATTGGCACATGAGCCTCGAAGAGAGGGACTGCTCTCATTTTGGTAAATGTAAATGTAATTGGGCATTGGCATATGGGCATATACAGAACACAATGCAATGCTTTGCTTGAGTGACCACTAAACAATAGCTTCGCAATGCCCAATTACCAATGACCAAAGCAACCTTTATATAATTACATATACATGTAGGTATATAAAACAATGGAATTAGAGCAGTATTACCAGCTCCTACAGCTGGTAATCTCTTGACAGTCCTGTTTGAGTTTTATTTGTGTGGCAGCTGTGTGAATTATTGTTGTTGTACCCCCACAGTTAAATTAATTAGTTACATGGATGAGAAGGAAGAGAAGGAGGCCACTTATTTGATTAAGCTGTGCAGGTGGAATGAAGCTAACCTGTTATTTAAGAAGCTGATTATCAAGAGGTACAGTAAGCTGTTTAAAGTACATGTACAATAACAAAATAGTCAGACCTTCTACATGTATTCTGTAATCAAATGTGCAGCTATTAATAAATAAATACAGAAGAGGCTGGCCACTTATTTGTTTAAGCTGTGTATAGGTGGAATGAAGCTAACCTGCTATTTGATCATGAGGCACTAATTAAAGCCTTTGTGAATACAAAAACTGGCAATAAGGAACAGTATTGAGCATTACCCGTGATTGGTCAAGACTTTTCCTCCTTATGTTAAAATTAATATTTTGTATGTGGATGTTTTTGCCATCAGGCCTGACCAGTGGGCATACTATCAGTCCTACTTCGCCTCAGCATTTTCTTTGATGAAAGACAACTGGAAACCAGTGGATAAGTCAGAGTATGTACTGTTAGCACACTTAATAATGTTGCAGTAAATAACTAGATATATAAAAAATACTGTATGTAACATGTCACTGGCTTTGGAAAAGACACTTTACCCCTCATTGTTCCTTTTAACCAAGGGTACAAAGTACTGGCAGACTACAACAGGGTTTTGCTACAAAGTACTATGGAGATGTACTATACAATGTACATGTAGCAGAGTTTGTTTGCAATGACAACAAGGGATCACGCTGGACATTGCATGCCATCTTCATTCTCAACGTGAAACAACTGGACATCAAGTACAGTTGCCAGCCTTATCCCTGTAATAACGAAAACTGTTTAGTGGCTCTGACCCAAAGGATGATTACCAACAAGGGTCTACTTACCTCTGGTTTGAATCAATAACATAAAGGCCGTTTGAACAGCATAAAAATTGGGTACAGACTAGTCAAAAAAGTGGTATGGACCGCATAATTTTAGCTGTTTACACAGATAATGTTCTACTACAGGTGGGACAAATAAAGGCCTAAGGACCAAGTTTGGAAAGTTGCGTTTACACTACACTTTTTGGCCGGGGACCAGACCAATTTCTAGTACTGCACATGTGATCAGCTATTATGCAAGCTGACATAAGAAATGAAGAAACTGGTATGGGCCTGTGTTTTTTCAGGTTTGGGGGCCATAGATGTCTATGTCCCCAAAACCTGAGAAAACACGGGTCCATACCAATCCCAAAAGATGTGGTACGCATAGTTTAAACAGGTGAAAATGTGAGGTCGGTACTCCTTTCTTGACAGGTCCGTACCCATTTTTTTCTGTCGTGTAAACAGCCTTATAGTTTGTACTGACAATGGTACATTTTTGACAATAGCCTCTTCCAGGCGTTTAGATGGTGGGGAGCAGCGACAAGCGGCGCGCCGCGCTAGGGTCGGCGCGAGGGAAGACTGGGAGAGAGGCGAAGAAACGCCTGTGAAATTAATTTTAAAAAGCTCATGCCGCCCACTTTTGACGGCCGACAGCGGCAAATAAACATGAACCCATTTTTTGCTAGTTGTGGTTTTCTGCTGTCAATCAAAATCGTTGTAGATTTCCCGGGAAATGTGATTCCATCGCGCGTATGGTTATAAATGGGGTTGACAGACTTACACGACTCCTGTTGTTTTAATTTCTCAGGCCGTGATTTAGTGTCTAAAGTCTGCGGTGTGCAAGACTTGTGAGAAAGTGTTTCCCATCACGGATATCTAAGGCATCTTAGATCCAAGTCTCAAAAAGCCGTAGTCTACAATTCCACTGGAATGGAATAACGAATTCTTCCAATAATTTTTAGCTCCTTAGTGTAGTTCTGTAGTTGAGTAGTGTGTCTCAGTGGAGCTAGGATAAACCTCCGTTGTTTTCTAATAGCGTTTGATTTGGCATCCAACAGCAGACTTTCAGGGCTTCCATAAACAATCTCACACGCTCCATTTTTGGCTGCTTCTTCTTCGCCTTCTTCTTCCTCTACTCCGATAGCCGCCGTTCTAATTCCAATGCTTCGAAGCTGTTCTACTTGGTCTTTCATGATCGCGACGAGCGGAGTAACCACAATTATCGTAGAAACAGCGTTTCGTTGCGATGCGTTGATTAACCTTGGAAAAAGTTGAAAGATCAAGCTCTTTCCAAATCCTGTTGGAAGGATGGCGAAGACATCTTTTCCCAGAAACAGGTTTTGAAGACAATCTTTTTGCTCTTTACGTAAACTATCTACATGCGAGAGATCTTTAAGCGCTTGCTGTAACACAGATTCAAACCGTGCGTGACTCGATGGAGGATGACCTTCGCACGCCATATCGCATTTCGTGTCTGCGTCAACAACGCTGCAGTGTTGACAACATGTGTCAAATTTGGCCAATCAGAGGGTATACCAGACTCTGGTATACCGACACGAGCTTTTTAAAAATAATTTCACAGGCGTTCTTTCGCCCTCTCTCCCCAGCCTCCCCTGGTTTTTTTCTCCTGCGCCCGATTTTTCTTTCGCTCCCCACAAACTGAACGCCTGGAACAGGCTATTTTGACAAATGATTTAAGTAATAGATAAAAAATGAGTGGCAGAACTGTATGGAAATTCATTCAGTTCTTCTGCAAATTTCTACATTTTGCTCTTTTGTATCAGGATTTAAATTCCTTCCTTAAATTTGTATTTCTATTTTTCCTTACAAATTATTAATGAATTTATTGACCATTATTGTATCATTTACACCACCATTTTAGGGAAGTTCCTGATCATACTTCAGAAACAATCCATGATTTCCTGGCATCTGTTGTTGAAAGTGAAAAATCTAAGGAGAAGCGAGCCTGTAGAGGACCGTTTTTAGCACAATTAGAACTGGGGAAGCTTTGTAAAGAAGAATGTATATACTCTGATAGACTTAGTAGGTGTTGTATAAGTACTAAACAGTATAGTATTTTTATTATTGTCAAGCAGATATGGTTATTCATTGTCGTGGTTTGAAATGGCAGCTTTCTTTGTCGTTTATGCCATGATATTGTCACCTTACATGTAGATTGCAACATTTTCACCAGTTACTGCTGGTGTGCATTGGTGAGACAGGGAGATACATGCATGAATGGATTAAGGAAAACAATAGAGACATGCTGCTTGCTCAAATTCCAAACTGGACCATTTTGGAACATTTTAATGAGGTCAGACAATCTTTGGAACAACAACAACAACAACAAACAACAACAAAAATCTTTATTAGTACAGAAATTAAGCTTATTGACTGAGACCCCCACCAAAAGGCCATTCACATCAGGATTCACATTCACATCATCGGACAAAAGAATTGAAATTCCTGAAGCGTGGAAACAGCTGGTCGATGTTATGCTGTGATATCCAGTGTGTACATTGTAAATAAGCTGTGATACACAGTGTTACACATCCAGTGTGTACATTGTACATAAGCTGTGATACACAGAGTGTTACACATCCAGTGTTTACATTGTACATAAGCTGTGATACACAAAATGTTACACATCCAGTGTGTACATTGTACATCAGCTGTCAAAATGTCATGATCCACTAAAGTGACTACCTCCTGAGACAAATGATAAACAAAGCTATCATTTTTTTTATTCTTTTGGAAAATAATTTTGTGTCAACTACTGTAAATTGGAAAGCAAACATTAAAAAAATCTGGTTTGAATGGGAATCCTGTAACTCAGTTAAGCAATGAAGCATCTGATTCCATACTAGACTATTTACTTACACTTAAATCATTCAGTGCACACCTTTGGGAGTACAAAGTCATGGCCACCATCTCGTTATTTCCTTCCTCTCTTATGGGGGAGGAAGTCACATAGTGTATTACTTGGGTTACAAGTAATTTTTTTCCACATTTTAGCATCCCTAATACCGATTAAGTCACTGATTTTAATCAATTTAGTGGTGTAATGATACTTTAAAGTGCACCTGATGTATAAATTAGAGAGAAACTCTTTTTATCGTGATTTCAATTATGAATGTTCACATTGATTAACTTGACACATCTGGCGCATAAAATGTTTTTTTTTTTACTTTGGAAGTCCTCTTACATGTAGTTGTTGTTTCACCTGACATTCCTAATATTTTTTGTTTGTGATTTTCTATTCTATTTTTCAGGTTCCAATTCCATTGTAGATTTATTAGTAGAATATTTTAAACGGTTTGGAGACAAATCCTCTTGTTTTTGGGACCTTGCACCTTATTTGCACCTGAATCTTCAAGAAATGTCAGAGAGGAAGAAGGTACAACCTACAACTGCAAGTGATTAGGTTTTGGCTGTTGCAGGGCAATATTTCAAATATTAACCTCATATCAGGGTGAATCTCAAACAGTTTCTGATATGGACAATGTCCTTCAATATGTACATGTAGTTTGTTATCAGCTTCAAGTTGAATTTCCAGTGCAAGTCAACAATGACTGTTCAGTAGTTACAATAGACTTTGAACCTCTGGCAAACTCCTCTGGTGAGGCTTGAGACTACATTTTTTAACTTACTAGCCTGTAGGTTAGTCAAATGTCAAATTTTACTAGCCAAAATTTATTTTCATTAGTTGGTAAATGTATTTTTACCATGCAATGTCATAGCAGTAATAAATGTTGTGCTCAAACTGACACACCAGATGAAGCATAAAGTAATACTGATCAAAACATTTATGGTTTGATTTCTAATGTTTTGATAGCCAGTAGCGAAAGTGCCATTAAGCTTAAGCTTTACTATAGGCAGTTGGTTACTGTTACATGTAGTCTCGAGTCCTGTCTGGAATCAGTTTAAAAACATAGATGTTCAACCCTCCAAGTTGCGACCATTTTAGGTGCCATGGCTAACCTGGCAGCCAAATGGCCATCAAAGGATAAAACTAATTTAGAGAGTTGATGTTGTTTTGCCAAAATTGTTTTGAAAGAATAATTACAAGTACATGTGCATGTAGTTTGTGCTACATTTATTTTGATTTAATTCTGAAAATGACAGCTTCTTATGTGGATGGTGACCCCGAATGTTTATTTTGCTATCAAAACTGCTCAATAGTTTGTAATAATACAAAAACATAAACACTCTTCTGTGTTTATTTGAATTTCTTTCCTCAGTTTATTGAAGTGTTAAAGTCAACTCTTCCATGTGATAATGATGAAGATTCTGAGTCATCTCATGTATGTACAACACAATTCCATTTACATGTGACTTTGCCTCAAATTTCCTTGATTCACTGTATAGAATTTTACCAAAATTACATGTAGATATCACATGTTTGATTTTACATTTAACTTAACTTTTAAATTATAAATAACATGTAGGAATTTTCTAAAAATGTGCAGGGTTTTTAGAAATAGTACAGGACTTTTGAACAAACTATCAAATCTGGATATTAGAGTTGACCATCTGTTAATATAAACAGACAGTAGCCGTGGTTACACAAAGCACTTTTACCTAGGTAAATTTGATTTACCTAGGTAAAATCAATTTACCTAGGCTTTTTGGCGACGGCAATAAGAATGTGGAAAAAACAATAGGTCTAATTAGCAAAACAACGGCTCTGAGTGTGCGTTACACACTTTGGTAAATTTCTTTGCCATTCTCTGCAAAACAACAACATCAAATGACCAAATTCTAGGTTTCCTTTCTCTGCCTGAATATGAACTCCTTCCTTGCGAATTCAACTCCCAAGCATTGGACAAATTACTGAAAGTGCTGAAACAATTTGGAATAATTGTGAGGTAGTTTAAAATTTTTTAACTACCGGTAATGTTTTCCCTGTTGTTGTCGTCTTGGTTGCTTTAAAAAGTTTCTTTTTGAATTATTTAACCCATTCACACCTGAGGATTTTTACGTTTTTGAGTGATTTTCTGCATACACACGCCCCATAGGATTTCGTGACTTCATATTTGGAGTTACCATTGAAAGTGCTGCTGTTCTAAAACACTGAAGGCTCGAGTTTACTGGAAACGTCATTGTGACGATCTCATTTTGCTTGGTTGATTTGCAATAAAGGGTCCAACATGAATTATCTACGATTTTTGGTAAGTTCACAGCCATTTTTCATCTTTAGTAGCTGCCTGGTGAGCATCATTAAGCTTGGAGGTAGTTCTGAGTCCACTTCTCAATGAAGCGAGTTAGGTGTTGTACTTCGTTTACGAATTTGGCTCGTTGCTAGTTGAACTGGAAAAATGGCCGCCTGGAAACGAAGTGGCTTTGGGACTCGACTCTGGATGAATTTCTCGACCTACCGCGGCATATTTTGGAAGTTGCGACCACAGGAGAATACAACAAGCGCGAAATTTCGGCGGTGGGTCGGAGTGGCTGTGGACTTAGTATAAATATGAAATGTGTGGGGAAAGAATGGAACGCTGTCAAAATTTTTGGCTTTTTCCCAGCATGCAGTGCGGTGGTGATATTGAAAATCGAGGCAAGGTGAGAATGCACTAGTATAAGAAGCTGTAGCTAGGCCCGAGCAACGAATAAGAGCAAAAAAATTCACTGCTAAGCTAGGACTAGGACTGAATTTTGCTGTAAATGTTGACTTTTGGGTTTGCCACGATGATTTGAATAAAAAAAACTAAAGGCAAAAACGTGATTTTTGTTGTTTTTCTATGACATTAAAAACGGTAATTTTTGTTATTGTCCAAATTCAAACGCTGATATTCTGCAAAAATCGCTGACTTTTTTGTGTTTATTGGGTATCTCAATTTGAAAGGCTTTCTAGTCAATGCTCACAACTGCTAGTTAAGGCAATGTTCGCACGATTGAGAAAGTTACAATTTTTTAAAGCAGTGGAGTCTTGTACGGGCGGTTACGGGCGGTTCAGGTGTCAATGGGTTAATCAAAAAATCTATTTTTCTTACAGTTGATAGTTTTGGCTCTTAAACCAGTCAAACAAAAAACCCTTAAGACTAGGAACATGTCATCACTATTTAATTTGAAAACAGGCATATGCATCAAGATCTGGGGGGGAGGGTACTAGTTGCTGGCCAATATTTAGTGCAAAGGTGAAAGTTGCATGAAAGCCAACTTCAAGGGGTGGTGATTTTCAAAACTAGACATAAGAGGTGGAGTTAGAACAGCTGGTGACAGTCAGTAGTCGAGGGTCAGTTCATCTTGGGTGATCAAGTTTGATACTATTGCCTATCACGTGACCTGGCCAACCCCAAACCTGGGACCTAACCCTAAGTTAGGCCTGGCCCTGAGCCAAGTTACACCTTACCCTAGAAATTGTTCTAAGCCTAGAATCTTAACACTAACCCTAGATTTGAACTATCCCTAACCCTAACTTTCGCCGGGGGGTGTCAAAAGCCCTGGTCACGTGACCTTTATTTTTCTTCATTAACCCATTCACACCTGAGGATTTTTACGTTTTTGAGTGATTTTCTGCATACACACGCCCCATAGGATTTCGTGACTTCATATTTGGAGTTACCATTGAAAGTGCTGCTGTTCTAAAACACTGAAGGCTCGAGTTTACTGGAAACGTCATTGTGACGATCTCATTTTGCTTGGTTGATTTGCAATAAAGGGTCCAATATGAATTATCTACGATTTTTGGTAAGTTCACAGCCATTTTTCATCTTTAGTAGCTGCCTGGTGAGCATCATTAAACTTGGAGGTAGTTCTGAGTCCACTTCTCAATGAAGCGAGTTAGGTGTTGTACTTCCTTTACGAATTTGGCTCGTTGCTCGTTGAACTGGAAAAATGGCCGCCTGGAAACGAAGTGGCTTTGGGACTTGACTCTGGATGAATTTCTCGACCTACCGCGGCATATTTTGGAAGTTGCGACCACAGGAGAATACAACAAGCGCTAAATTTCGGCAGGTGGGTCGGAGTGGCTGTGGACTTAGTATAAATATGAAATGTGTGGGGAAAGAATGGAACGCTGTCAAAATTTTTGGCTTTTTCCCAGCATGCAGTACGGTGGTGATGTTGAAAATCGAGGCAAGGTGAGAATGCACTAGTATAAGAAGCTGTAGCTAGGCCCGAGCAACGAATAAGAGCAAAAAAATTCACTGCTAAGCTAAGACTAGGACTGAATTTTGCTGTAAATGTTGACTTTTGGGTTTGCCACGATGATTTGAATAAAAAAAACTAAAGGCAAAAACGTGATTTTTGTTGTTTTTCTATGACGTTAAAAACGGTAATTTTTGTTATTGTCCAAATTCAAACGCTGATATTCTGCAAAAATCGCTGACTTTTTTGTGTTTATTGGGTATCTCAATTTGAAAGACTTTCTAGTCAATGCTCACAACTGCTAGTTAAGGCAGTGTTCGCAGTGGAGTCTTGTACGGGCAGTTACGGGCGGTTCAGGTGTCAATGGGTTAAACCTTAATTGCACAAAACAATTTGAGAATTTTCATTGGCATGAAAATGACAGCGAGAGCGTGTAAAGCATGCAGTAAAAAACTTGCTGTCAAAACCTGACATTTCATTGGTTGGTTCACCTGGGAAAACCAATCGACCCTACTATCTAGGTAGGCTTTTACCTAGGAAAAATTTTATTGTTTTCCATGGCATGACCATTAAAATTTACCTAGGTAACATCGGTTACACATAGAAAACCATTAACCAAGGTAAATTCAAATTTAAGCGTGCCATGTAACAAGGGTGCTATTGTTTTCCAGGGCGTGCAAATAAAATTTACCTATGTAAATTTTACTAAGGTAAATTTTACCTAGGTAAAATCGGTTACACGGAGAAAACAACTTTACCTAGGTAAATTCAAATTTCAGGGTGCCACGCTATTGTTATTTCGAATTTACTTAGGTAATAGTTGTATCGTATAACTGCACCTAGTGTGTAGATATCTTTATGTCCATTTCTCCAAATATTTATGTCATTATTTTCATTATCATAATTGCTTATTCTTTCTATTTTTTTACAGATAAAAATCATGCAGAGGAGGCTAACTATTGAGCAGTTTACAAGACATTTAGGATTTCATTGCTCTCTTACTTGTGATGAAAAGATTGCTCTTTCAAAGGAATACATGAAGCACCACAGAGATGGCCTGGTTTATGGTAGATACATACAATATTCATTCCTCCAAGTGGTCTTTGTTGTAGTAAGGTTACATTAAAATGTCCAAGTTTTTATTCTCTCATTACTGACTCCAGCTAACCTACCCCTGCATCCATGCTGATGTTGTTTTCCAACACATCTGTGTAAGTTGTGAGAGGTGTTCCTCTGCTCTGATGACTATGTGTGGGTTTTCACAATGCATTAAGGGCCCATTATAGTATTCCGTTGCTAAGCAATGCGGTTGCTATGCAGAGCTAAATCAAGTACAATTTTACTTCCGGTGAAAGTGACAGGCAGCTTCGCGCGAGAGTCCGTACAAATTCAAAACTGTCCTAAACAATGCCAAATTTGAAGTTCGTCTCGTTCAACTCCTGAATTCTTGGTTAGTACTTAAACTTATTTGAAGCTGGATATTTTTTCTTTGGAAAGATTCGTCTTGGACGGTTTTCAAGCTGATTCAAACGTAGAAATAACTGAAGGAGTAAGAACGCTCAACTGATCAGTTCACAGATATCGGAATTTGCTGAAAGTTTATTCCTACTGCTTCAGTCTTCGTACCGTTTTCTCGTTTCTTTTTGTCAATGCTGACCAGGTCAACTGCCGAGGAATTGTGGACTGAGAAGTTAGAGGGTATATCTGGAGCCAACATGTGAGTAAGATGTTAACATTTGCAGAAAAGTGCTCGAGTTTTTACAATTTCAACGCGAAGCGTAGCGCATTTGTTTTTCTCGTAGCTACAGTTTTTACGTATTTCTCAGGGCTGATTTCTAGTATAAACTTAGAAGCCGTCAAAGTTGTACAGATTTCAACGAAGTGTGAATGAACAAAGTACTGTGAGTTCAAATTTGTTTGACGGAAATTTTTAATAAAAAGAAATAATTCCCAATTCGTTTAGTTTTATTTCTCGCACATTTTTGCGTCCTTGGAAGATTATAAACTGCGGGATTACTAACTGATAAATTATCATTGTGTGTTGATACGATGCAACTTCAGGCAAAAACTTAAGTGAAAAAATAAAAAAAACTTCAAAAGAAGTAAAGACAGTGGGTTGTAGCTATTGAAAAAAGATGTTTACGTTTTAGATTTATATTTTCATTAAATGAAAACAAATTGAAGCATCGATTCAGATGGATTCGGCGCTGGTGTTGCATAACTAGGTTTCTTGTTATTGATGGACTTCAACCTTGGACTTTTGTCTTTTGACTTCGCCTATTCTGCCTTTCACTTTAATGATAATCGAGTACTTCTTAACTGTTTCATTTCTTTAGAGCTATTTCGCAAAAAAAAATGGCCACTTAACTGAGATAACCGTTTGCACATAAAACAAATTAAACGGCGCATAATTTTCGGCAAACAAAACAAAATAACAATGCATATTTTCCGTTTCGATCTGTATACAACTTAAAAACATTGCATGTGATAAAATCAGAAGCACAAAACTAATAAGTTTCTGATAAAACAAATAGGACTGCTCTAATGGCTTTCTTGTTATTTTAGAGGGGGAAAATAATAAGAACTAAATTGAAAAAAAATTGTCGATGGAGGATATCTAGTAATTATATTTTTTGCTTCTAAGATTGTCGACTGTTGTTTGAAAAAGAAAGAGAAAGAAAAGTTTCTTTCTGTTTAATATGAGTGCCATACTGCTCTTCAAATTCAAGACAAACTGTCTCACAGATGCGTGAGTTACCAGAACAATGCTTTGGACGTTTTAGATTTGAAGGCATTTTTCTGCTCACCCATGCCTGCTGAAGTGATCGAAGGCTTGTGATCTGACAGACGCAGGGATGACTCGTTTCGCCCTGTCTGCAAAGAAAGGCAACTTTTTCGAGTGAAGGTTGAAACGTACTTCACAAACGATAACCATACTCAACAAACCCTAAGAAAATGAAGGTCTTACTTCAAGAGTTCGGCAGTTTCCAATTTATAGCACAGGAAGCCCAGGCTGACAACAGGCCACCTACTTCTGGAAAGACAAAGGCAAACCTAACTCGGCGCAAATAGAGGCTAATTTCTTTTTAAAAAATTCAATGGAAAGATAAAAGATTTTTCGTGAAACGTAAGCATGCTTTTTGTGAAAAATCAAAAAACAAAAAATTAAGACACAAAAACGTGGTTTTGACAACTCATTTCTCCTCATATTATTTTAATTTTTCATCCTTAGAGGAAATGCATGCTTACGTTTTTTTTTAAATGGTGTATAAAATCGAATGATGCTAAAATTTTTTTGATAAAACTGTAAGTTTCTGAAGTTATGTTCATTTTTCCGTTTTGGGTCACGTGACATTGGGCGTGGCCTGATGACGTCACAAACCCGAACCACATGTGTACTTAAAGGTTGCTGTTCAAATTTGGTCAAACATAAGCAAAAATTTGCTGAGCTAGAGCAAACTGATTTTTCCCTAGCAACGGCCTCAAAAGATAGTATAATGGCCCCTTAAGGTGGTGGTTAGATAAACAGGGTGTTCAGCTTTTTCCTGATTGCTTGTTATTTATGATGTTATTTCTGTGGTGTACATTTGTAGGTTTTTTTTAATAATTGAAACTGCACCAACAGCTTGTTAAGACACTTGCTCGTGATTAAGTCAATAATAAGGACAAAGCATTATAATGCATCAATGAGAATAACAACATACTGTTCTGTAACAAATGGCTCCATATCATGCATAATCAAGGTGAAATTAGATGCTTGTATCAGGTTCCATTTTAAAACATTCTTCAACTAAAACTATGCATTATTTTATTGCAGGTCAGAATCTTTTGCCAACAGAACGCCAGTATAGCGATGGGTTTGCACAGCTTGCTGCTCATCTTATGTTAGATGTAAACAGTGACAAAGGTATTAGATTTGTATTGCTTATACACATAGTTCCCATAAAGCAAAAGAACGCATTGGAAAGTTCTGAGTCTTAAACAGCATTCCTACCTTTTTTATGTACACATGTAATAATACAGTCATTGTTTTCAGGAAGCACAGAAATGAACTGGCATCTTCTGATCATGTTGGAGAGTGCATTAAAAGCTAGTCCTTGTAACCACCACCTCAAGCTGTTGTTAATGAGGGTGTACTGCTCTATGGGTGAGTACTCCCTGCAGAGAGCAAACAAACATAAAATATCAAACTTGTTAAAACTCTTGTAATATGCAAGCAACTTGGCTTAATGGTCACGTACCATAAAGATGATCACTTATCATAAAGATGGTCACTTATCATAAAGATGGTCACTTATCATAAAGATGGTCACTTATCACAAAGATGGTCACTTATCATAAAGATGGTCACTTATCACAAAGATGGTCACTTATCATAAAGATGGTCACTTATCATAAAGATGGTCACTTATCATAAAGATGATCACTTATCATAAAGACGGTCACTTACCATAAAGATGGTCACTTATCATAAAGACGGTCACTTACCATAAAGATGATCACTTATCATAAAGACGGTCACTTATCATAAAGATGGTCACTTATCATAAAGACGGTCACTTAATGGAGACGGTCACTTACTAGAGTGTTCGTTTAAATAGATTCAATTTTAGTTGCCTCAGGGAGGCTCAAGGCCATTTTTTTTTATGTCCATAGAAGATAGTGTGAGTCTAGTCTGTTTATTACACAATACTTGCAGTACACAGTTCCTTTCCAATGATGAGTCAAATCCAACTCCGATCTTGTTAAGATGAGGAGAAACAGAGCTTTACTGAGGAAAGTTTTAATTAAGGTGTAAATTATCTTTTATGACAGTGCTGCTTAACCTGTTGTCACTGTTCAACAATTGACTTCCCATGTATTTAGGTGCCTTTGGTCCTTGTTCAGTGCTTTTTGATGGATTAGAGGTCAAACACATTGAGCGAGATATTCTTGGGTAAGCAAATAAATTCTCACACACCACTGGGAACCATGACAAGCTGACCATTGCAGCTGGCTGTGAGTGAAACAATAAATTATCACTATGAAAAAGCTACCAAACATTACAAGATGTCCATATGTGATACTAATGTAATGCAATTTAAATGAAAGCTGAAAATGTAAGATGTAAAATGTAAGATGTTGGGTGTGAAGGCTGCATCCCCACGTTAAATAGGTTAATGTTAATTAACCTATTTATTATCGTTTTTATTCTGCTTGTAATTCATTGTGTGTGGCAAAATAAAAAAATAAATAAAATAAAATAAACAGGTCACATGACCTTTACTTCAGTTCCAATGCTTTGAGAGAGAAATATTTTTTACTTGTTTCATTCCACTCAGTTAGTAGAAAATAAAGCTAATTTCACCAGTAATCTGATTTGTTGTTAAACTTACTTTCCACCAGGTATACTGTTACACGGTATGTTGAAGCCCTTGGCCATTTTGAAACAGCTTCTTCTGCCTACTTAAACACATTAAAATTCTTTTATGGAAATCAAAAAAATGTAAGTTACTGTTAGTGTTAATAGCAAATAGTTAAGGTAGCTCCCTTTATTAATGTTCATTTGTATTATGCTGTAGTTCAAACAAGGGTTCAATTCAATTAAAAAACTTTTAGTTTTACACGTCTTGTAATTTACAAGCTGGGGTCAATTTAATAAAACTTTTACACTTGTAATTTACAAGTGTAGCTATTGTTTTCAGCCTCTGAAACAATGGCTACGCTTGTAAATTACACTTGTAAAAGTTTTATTAAATTGACCTCTGGACCCTTGTTTTCACAAGCACAAGATAATTTAATCAGTTCAATAAACATTGTTAAAAGTCCTTTTTACAATTAACCTCTAACTTGTAATTCAAGTGCAAGTGTAATTCAATAGAATTTGATAGTTATACAGTAAAATACAAGTGCATGTTACAAGTTATAAGTTGCTTACCTTATAAGCTGTTTTATACAACTGGTGAACAAGCATTTTCTCAAACCTCAAATATGTTTTCTTTGAGTGAAGAAGAACCTAAAGATCTTTTTAAGACAGCAAATAATATGACAGCATGGAAATTTCTAGCTAAGAAGGCTTCCTTGGGGTGGTAATCTGCCCAAATTTATTGTACACGTAATGTGTACTATATAGTGTGACTATTTGAACCGGGCCACTTGGAAGAAAATTGACCAATTACAACGTAAATAGAGAATGAAGAAGGGTGAACTTTTTCGTAAACAGACCAATAACATTGAAGCATCCATAATAATTTTTCATGACAAAAATAATTAAATGATTCACCCAAATTAAAAGAAATAAACCAAAATAAAGAAAATAGGGGTCTCCTGGCCTGTTTTGATAGGCATCTCATATGACCACAAGACAATTCAAATGGAGTTGTTGCTTGTATCACTACCACTGTGCTCACAGTCCCCATTCATCATAGTGCAAGTCTTTGTTAAACATTATACACCTTATTCATAAATGGCGGCGGATTTATTATTCTTTTGTATTTATTTTAATTAGCCTCACAAGCCTCGTTACCATGTGTAAAATTCAAGAGAATTTACATGCTAAAATGAGGCTAGTGAGGCAAATTAACATAGATATAAAAGAATCATGAATCGGTCGCCATTTATGAATAAGGTGTATGCAGTACAACATTTTAATGATCACTAATTTGCCTTTAGACCCCAGAGCATATCATAGCTGCATACAAGTATGGATCATTTGAAAAGGTCAGTAGAGTTTCAAAACATAAAGGGAACTTACCGGTACATGTAATTCTAGCCAGGTTCCTGTGTTGTGTGACATTAAACTGTTACACTGCCTTGTGTTGTGTGACACTTAACTGTTACACTACTTTGTTAAAAACAACAAAAGGCTGCAAGCAGCCTATACTGATGGGCATGCGTAAGAACGTTTTATATATTTTAAACATGATAAGATGTCTGACATGGAGAACATGGAGAAGCGTTACTCCTTTCATTCAGTCATCGTTCCTGCAAACCACGTTGTTTACTATTGAATGGTTTGTAAATGAAGGCTGTATCACAATGAAGCCAGTGACTCTTCTAAGTCTTATATATACCTAACGTGAACACTAGTAATGTAAGTAGGGTTGGAGGAGACGCTGTCATGACACTTCAGTAACGCTGTTTTACCGGAAGTGGGAGTAGCCGGAAGTCACTAAACAGGAAGTGTAAATGGCAAAGCCATGAACCGGAAGTGCACAATTTAAAATATACGTGCAAAATTGTGTCACCAAAAAAAATAAGAATAAAAATAAGAAAAATGGAGGCCATTTTATAACTCATGCCGCTACGCGCATGAGTAATTAAAGAGAACTCCGATAGTAAAAGAACAAACATGTAACTCCTGTGGATGTTGGGAGGTCCAACATCCAAGTTAGCAGTCTTGACAGGGAGTAATAGTTAAACATTCTAAAAATGTTATAATTCCTTTCCAATGATGAACCAAATCCAACTCCTATACTTTACAGTTGAGGAGGAAAAGAGCTTTACCGAGGAAAGGCTTTCATTTTTTTTTATGAGCTGTTTAATTTCATAACCCAGCAAATGTCTTTTCAAGTGGTTAGATCGTAATTAAATGCTTTCAGACATTATCTTGTTCCCAGTTAACCAGTTGACCAATTAATTTTTGTCATTAACCAGGCAATTCACATATCCTCAATTTAATGCATTCGCCATAAAGCTGTTATTAAACTGCAGTGTCAGTAGTATAGGAGTTGGGGGTACCAAAGCATTTTTGTAAAAATGCGTTGTTACCAAAACCCAACTCATATCCTACTTTTCCATTTAATGGAAAAACTATATGTTTTCAATTTCTGATTTCCACTTTTTGGTTTTCAGTTTTTTGAAAATTATATGTTTTCAGATTTCTGGTTTCCACTTTCCGATTTCTGGTTTTTGGAAATCTATATGTTGATTAAAACAAAGTGCGTTTATTTCATTGCGTGATACAATTCTCGGAAACACAGGATGTAATACCCAGAAACAGAGAACGGGGAATCCCCCGCTTACAAGTCTGAACATGTTTTGATAAAAAGGAAATGAGTCATCACTAATAGTTATTGTTTCAGATCACGAGACGGTCGTGTGATATTTTTAACCAATCAGAGGCTTCACACTTTGATTCACAATTGTGAACTTTTTCAGTGAAAAAGTTCACAATTGTGAAGTTGCTTGTGAAGTTAAGATGCCTTACTCTCTAAAACAGCTCGATCAGCGATATGAGAATGTTTGCCACAATATAAAGAATGCCAAGGATTACACCTTAGAACACCTGAAGACAACTATTGGAATTGATTTGAAAGATTTTTTCAATAATCTTGATACTCAAAACTTGGAGGAATGCGAAGGGGAGTTTGATGCAATTGAAGAGAGCATTCATCAATGCCGAGTGGCTATACGAAATGAAAAGTCTCGACGCTTACTGCAGAATGATATTACGAGGTTGACTGAGCAAGATACTAAGAAAATGATGCGGAAACATGTATTTAAGCTAAAGAGGAGAAAGTCAGTTTTGGATTCTGCTACACCTTATGCCATGAAGTCGGAGGGGTCAATTGAACATTAAAATGGAAAATGCAGCACTACCATGGAACTGTGAACTGAACTTTTTAGTTTTATATTGTTTAAATTTTGTAGTGGCCATAAGCGAAAGTTGTACTACCATTCTCATGAATATACCGCTTGTCATCGAAACAACTGAGTGAAACTTTATTAATCTCATAACTGCCTAAAAAATTACAGACAAATGTATTGGAAACAAAAACATTAATTCTGACCATCTATGATGACTCATTTCCTGTTATTAAAACATGTTCGCTATTTTTGTTTTCTGGGAATTTAGACACGCACCGCTTATAGCTATTGTTTTAAAAATATAATCTCATATAATAGTATAGAATGAATTGTAATTTGGAAATTCATGATGAATTTGAGAATATGGGAGAGTTGACCTGTCCCTTTTGTGATGAGCAATTGGCAGAAGTTGACAGAAGTGTGATAGTGGTCAAGTCATGCTGTAGTGAACAAGATATAAATAGTATAGATGGCATGAGTGTTTGTCTAAATTGTGGTTCCGTACATGGATATAATTATGTTAAAGAGTATGTTAATTTTTATGAGAGTATGTATAAAATACGGCGAAAATCGGTATATCATCGGAAATATCATATCCAAAACACAATAAATAACATCTGTAGCCAACACAAATTACAGATATCAAACAATTACAATAATAGAACTAAAATCATGAAAATTTTTGAGGAGATAGATAAAATTTTGCCACAGATAAATGGAAACGAAAACGTATGATAAATATTGATTACATTTTAAAACAATTATTTAAGATGTTAAAATTACCAATTGAAAATGATATACCTTTATCTAAATCGAAAAGAACATTAACTTGCTATAAACAATATTGGGATAATATCCTATTGTTAATAGGTGATCAAATACAAACAATTATTAATAAATGATCCAATATCGTCATGCAAAGGGGGTTTTCCCTATGAATGAGTTATTGAATGAAAAGTTTGTTAGTAAAATTTACTCTAAAAGTTTACTCGGAAGTGAATTTTTTATTATATTGTTTCTCAAATTTTTCATCAAGAGTACAAAGATCAATTATCGTTTCGTCTAGCAACCTCATATTATTGATAAAATTGATATGGTTAAATTGCATTCCTCTTAAAAAAGACCGTAAATCAACGAGTACCTTCTCATATGTTGTGTATGCAAATTTAGACATTTCTATTTTTCTTTTATAGTTTTTAATTTCGCTGTATGTCTTAATCAATAAACCACTACCACTAATTACTCCTAAAATAATAGGGTTCAATGTTATTGAACCAGCTATTGTACCAATGGATATTAAAGAAACTGATGATAAATTAATAGCTAAATTCAATCTCTTGAAATATTTGAAAGCCTTCTTATAGCACCAAAAACGCTTGTGATAAAATCGATATAATGCTTTGATTTCAGATAGTTTTTCTTTGCTGATGCTTTTATCAATATGATTAAAATTGAAGATGTCTGTTTCAGTCATTTATATTATATATTTGGATAATAATAATTAAATTTTAGGATTTGAAAGAAGACAATAAATTACACCACTTATTTGACCCATTATTGGAGATCTTTTTAATTTCTTCGGCATTGAAAGGAAGCAATATGTGTATCCAGGCCCCTTTTCATAGTCATTGTAAAATCTTCCAAATGCATCATGAAAAATAGCATGTTTAATTAAAAATTGGTAATTGGTATTTAGAGTACAAGAACCTGGTCCTATTAATCCAATGTCAGAGTGTTTTTCTAATATTTGGTTAAATGATATTGGCTTATTCAAATAGTTAACGTACAAAAATTGATATATTAAAGCCGATTTTAATATTTCATCTTTAGTATTTGGATGTAAGTTTTTTTGGGTTGTGAAAAATTTATTACAAAAATTAATTGACTGTGTGAGAATTGACATTTATATATATCAATATATTAGATAATTATGTATTAAAACTCTTCAAAAAGTGCACTGATATGGCAATTATAAGGTGCAAATGTAATATCATGATCAAATTGATATTAATTTGATTTGTACAACTGTATCTTCATGAAATTGATAACTGATGATAATATATTGAAAGTGTAATAAATTTTATTGATGTTTTATTCCATTGTTGGGTGCAAATGAAGTGTTATGAATTAATTAAACATTTTTTTCATATCCTTCAGGCGGTTTATCGTCCAATATCATCAACCATAATTTTACTAATTTCAAATTAACTAATGCAATAAATGATGATGAACCGTTGAATATATCATGACTGTTCTTATTTTTCATATAATTGCCTAAAAATATGAATTTTTTTTCAGTTTTGGTAAACCAATTATGTTTCTACCATTTAAATCAATATCAGTCTCCATTGTCATTTTACCGTTTTCAATTACAAAAACAGTATCAAATACATCTGGATCGACACTCGAAACATGTCCTTTAACACCATAAACGATTAGATGTGCTTTCTTTGTATTCCCTTTTGTTATTCTTCCATGAAGATCTGTCATTATATATTCAGGTGGAGAGACCTGCCATTTGTGTAAATGAACAATGCTTTTCGTATATCCTTCAGTGTTAAATATCTTTGTAGTTTGCTGCCCAATATTAATGACTGTTGATACAACACTGACAGTTGTTGAACTAATATAAGCTTTATCTGGAACGAAAAACTCAATCACCATAGTGTACTCACCTTGAGAAAGATTTAGTGCATTAAAACCTATCCTTGACGCGAAGTCATCGTTATTGTCTGTCGTAAGAGTTATATCATAGGCTTTCTTGTTAATTTTGTGTGGACTGGATACAAAATCGATAATACCATTAACAACAATATTACTCTCCGACGAGCTCTGATTAACATCTTCCATCATGTATCTAAAAACATCTTTTTTAGCTGTAGAGGTATTTATATGTGACTTGTTTACATAACTCTTATAATCATCCGTTATTCGTGTGTACAAGTTTGTATTGGAATCATTGAGTTCGGTGTTGAAGAATGAAACATTTATAGCAGCGTCATTCTCATTTGGTTCAGGAGTTGCTAGATTAACAATCTTTTTATCTCCCATATCAAGATCGCTGGAAATAGTTTTATCAAGTTTGAGTGTTTCTAAATTATTTATTGCATTCGTATTTTGATTTATTCTTGTGTTGTTATCACCAGTTTTTGTGTCAACATATCCTTTATTTGTAGCGTGATCAATTGCTATTGGATCTTTTACATTGAAGATCGTATTTTTATTCATATCAAGACCAGTTTCCATCATCAACATCTCTTTACGAGAAAGAAAAATGTTTTTTACATCATTATAACTAACAAGATTGTTGTAATTTGCAGCTAAATCCAAGTATGTCTGTTGTTTCGACTTAACAATATTAAAAAGTTCTTTCAAATCAATGTTTTTAGTAACTTCATGAGTGTGATCAGGAACATCGGGATGATATTTTTTTAGAGTTATCATATTCACAGCTGAAAGATCTTGGTTTTCATCTGTGTTGATATTTATGATTTTCTTATTCTTCGCATCATATTGTTGACCGTCATAATTTAAAAAATGTGTCTTCCCATGGTAAAAAGGGAAAGCATCATTATCCCCAGCTGCTTGAACATTTAATAAAGAATGATAATTAGCATCTAAATGATCATTCAATACTATTCTTTTGTTTTTCATATATGCATCTGTAATATTAGCTTTTTTATTATTATGATTTTTAAGAGTTATCATATTAACAGCTGACAAATCATTGTTTTCATCTGTATCCATATTTGTAATCAATTTTCGGTCCATATCAATTTCACCAGGAAGAATTAATTTATGTCCCCGCATATCAAGATCCCCCACCATATGAGTTGTTCCATCTAATTTTAAATAATGCGTGTCTCCATACTCTTTATTAACAGCATCTTTTTCTGAAATTGGTGTTTTTAAATTTCTTATATTATTGTTTTTCATATCAAGATTTGCTGTAACTAATGGTAAATGCTTACTAACAAATGTATTTCTAATAAATTTGAAATCAACTACATCATTCAAACCAGTAACTGTTCCTATATTTACTATTTTTTTATTTTGCATATCATAATTACCATCATCTGTCAATTTGAAGCCAACGCCTGGCGGGCCTGGTGGCCCTTGTGATGTTGTTGTTGTTGTTGTTGTTGTTGATGGTAGTAATCCGTTTGAATAACTCATTATATATAATATGAGTATATTATATTTTTTCATTGAAATTCTTGGTTGTGAATTTCCTTGGTTTATCAATATATATGAAGCAATATGAATCATTAGTGGCTTTTTCATAGTCAGATTTTTTTATACCAAGCTCTCTACTAATCCTGTTTTGTTCGTTTGGAGAAGGAAATTCAAAAATGCAGTAATGTGTAGAGTTAAGACGGATACATTTGTCAGTGTCATAAAACGATTGACTAAGATATATGCAACTGCAATTTTTGTTTCTTGAGTTAGTGTAGTAGTTTCTTATTTCTGCATCATTTTTACTACCAGTATTAAGATAGTCATCAAAAATAACCAACTTTTGGTTATCACAATTTAATTCGGACAAAGGCAATATTTGATCATTACTTGCTTCAATAATTGGGTAACCCACCTCTTCACTGATTGGTTTCAATGTTTCCAGTAAATGTTGATATTTTGATTGTTCCAAGTTTTTAGCATATAGATAAATTTTATCGAAATAGAGTAGCCTATAGATCATGTCTAGCAGAACGTTTGTTTTTCCTGACCCAGATGGGCCGCAAATTAGCATCCGGAAGCATCGGTCAGGCATGAAAGGATATAACTGTTTATAATTTGAGGTTACATCATCATCGGCATCGTAATTTGGTATTATCATTTATATTATATGGGTATATTATTTCAATATAACATGGTGTATAACACGGTGTACAACACAGTGTACAACACGGTGTAAAATGCTCTTTTTTATATATGATTTCCAAATTTTATGTAACGTAATAATATAACAATAAATGAGTTTACTTAAATGGAAAGAACTTGCAAAGAGTAAATCTCTATTAGGTAATAAGATTAATCTTGTACATGATGCAATCACAAAACATAATCTTAGTCATAAGATAAGTCAAGAGTCATTGGCTAAGGTATTCAAACCTGTGACTAGTAAATTAGATGATGTTATCGACAGTAATGTAGATTTAAGGGTACCCATAAGAAAGAAAAGAGCACCTAAAAAAGCTGATCAAGGTATTGATTATATGCCTGAAGTTGACCCTTTCGAAGACATGCAAGTTGATGATTTATTTGGTGATTATGTCCCACCAAATCAAGAAAAACAACTGGTGCCAAAACCACCAACATATGAAGAATCTTTACAAGATCTTCTGGAAGGAAGAAGGAGATTTATGTTGATCCTCAGTACTTTGGAACCACATGATACCACCAGAATATGATGAGAGAAGAGATGGACTATGGATTAGATGAAGATATAAGTAATGAGATTTTGAATGATATTGGTATTACGGATTATGAAAATGTGGAAATGAGGTTAAATCAACCAGAAATGACACATAAAAGACTAAGGCCTATCTTAATAAGATTATAAAAAATGCAAAATCAAAAAGGAGTCAATTAAGTGGTTATAAGTCACATGTTACAAAACAGTTCAAAAGTGGGGCTATATCAGAAGCTGAGAGACAAATGCGAAACAAAAGAATAGACAATGCAAGAGTTACTTTAAATGAATACATAAAATATTATAATACTAAATTGGAAACAATAAAAGGTTCTGGAATCGCAGAAAACAGAGAGGTGGAAATATTATGTTTTTTAATGATGTAAAGCAGCTTTTAAAAAAATTGGAATTGATTATTGGTGAAAGATTGGCAGGGAATACCAGCATTGAGATGCGAAATATGGGAGTAACTATATTGGACACATTATTGAAAATGAAAATCAATAGATCGCATATATAAATTGTATGGTCAATATTTTAAAAATATAATGTAACTTTATTATATATGGAACGAGAGATAGTATTATCCTCCTATAGTGTGAAGTCCCAATTAAATAATAAACCTGAAGATTTCACAACAAAATTTACTAGACAAATGATATTGGATAGTAATTCTCAATATGTTATCGGTCTTAACAGAATTATCAATATGAGTTTCACATGGTTCAATGTTAACGCAGGATACAACAATCAATTAATAAAATATAGCTCTAATAATGGTACAACTTATCACAACATACAATTTCCATCAGGAGTATGGAATTATACTGATTTCGATGAATATATAAAAGATATAACAAAGAACGGTGATGAATATCCAATCACTCTTGAATTTGATCAGACAACATTTAGGGTTACGATTACATTGGCTCAGAATTATCAGCTTGATTTAACGCATTCCAATTTTAATGATCTAATCGGGTTTGATAAGACAGTATTGACAAGTGGAACAAATATTGGTCCTAGAGTACCAAATCTAAGTCAAGACACCGATATTTTGAATATCCATTGTGACCTAATTAATGATTCACTTGTCGACGGTCAAGATACAGACATCATTTATAGCTTCTCTACCAGTGTACTCCAACCTAGTTATAGCTTCACTTTAGAACCTAAACGGGTTACATATAACCCAGTTAATAAAAATACTATCAGTAGTATCCGAATATACATCACAGATGGAAAAAGAAGATTAGTTAACTTGAATGGCGCAGATACAGCTTTCTCACTGATTCTGAAAAGTATAGAATAATATAACATAATAGTATAATGAAACCGTATGAATTCAAAAGATTTTACCATCCAAAACTTGGTAAATTTGTATACAGACACAAAGGATCGGGAATTATCGTTGATAATATTTTCAAACCGTTGAAGAGTGTTGCATCATCTGTTTTCAAGAAATTTGCTAAGCCAATAGCAAAGAAGGCGTTAGAATCGGGGATATCCCATGCAGGTGAGCGACTGGGTAAGGCGGTATCTCAAAAATCTGGTGATTTGATAATGAAAAGATTGACAAATTTGAGAAAAGGAGCTACAAGACAAACAGCAATTGTTCCATCCTCACCCATTAAACAGCTGCAGCAACATTATCAGCCAAAACTAGATCAAGAAAGTACTGATATGATACTGAATAGACTCATTTCTGGAGATGGTTTGAGGAGAAGACGTAGAGTTAGATTTGTATAGAATCAATGAATATATTTTTTAATTGTTAAAATTATATAACATAATAATATATGTCTTTTAGAACAGATAATTTTCTACAAAGAAATGAGTTGGTGCGATTCCAACTCGATGATGTAATCAGGTCTCCAGCTAACGGTCAACACCAAACGAAAAATGGTTATAAATTTACAATTAATGATCGATCGAGTTTCTACGATTGGTACAATGCCTATATTGAAGTCCAATTCCAACTACAGAAATTAGCAGACGGAGCAGGATATGCTGCTGCTGATCGAATAACGGTAATTAATGGAGGGCATTCCTTAATTGACCACATAATGATTAAATCTGCAGGAAAAATAGTTTATGACACTGACAATCTCCATAAAGTCACTTTTGTTAAAAACCTGCTAGAGTATTCTGATGATTACAGTAGATCAGTTGCTAAAAACAGTTTCTGGTATTTGGACACGAATGCTACAACAGCTGCGAATAACACAGGATTTGAAGCTCGCAGGTTGCAAACTCAAGCTCTGCGCGATAATGGTACAGGTGGTCCTAAAAACATTAATGTGATCATACCATTGAACAGGTTCTCATTTTTTGAAGAACTTGAAGATAAGATGCTTGTACCAATGCAAATACAATTTAACATTGAGCTACAAAACGATGGTGAACTCATTCACATGGCTAATGGAACTGATGCTGGAAGAATTGTTGTTAACAGGTTTTTGCTCTGGGTGCCAAAACTAACTCCAAAGGATTCATTGTATGACAATTTCGTTAGTTCATTTCTTAAAGAAACTCAGTGGAAATATTTAAGGGAAATGTACGAAGCATCAGCTCCTACACAATCATCAGGATTTTTCCAGATTTCAAGCAGTATTGACAATGTCAAACACATTTTTGTTTACTTGAAAAGAACAAACCCGCCTAATGATGCAGTTGAAGAAGACAGTCCTTATCTAATGGACACTTTTAAACTTAATGCTGCTAATAATAACTCTTCCCTTTTAAACTGTAGACTAGAATATGGAAATGGAGTCTTTTATCCAGAAACAGAGTATGATACAGAATCAAAAGTGAGAATCTTTAACGATTTGATGTCATATACTATGCGGAAAAATGACTATAACAGCGGAACTCAGCTGAACTTAGCAAACTATAGTTCTCTGTATGGGTTGATTTACTTTAATCTTACGTATCAAACTGAAAAAATAACAAGAGATCCGAAACAGCTAATCTTCAGGTATAGACTAAGCCAGAATGCAGCTGCAAACTTCAATGTTCATGCTGTAGTCCTATATGAAGAATCTGTTGTCATTGACAAGGTGGGTAATGAATTGGTTATAGTGTAAAATTGTATAATAAGTAATGTATTACTAATAAAAATAAATATCCTTATTTCATATATGTTTTATAACTGGAAAAAATTATATAACATATATTATATACAGCAAATGACTCAGCTTTTTGAAATCAAAGTAAATTTGTCTGACAATCAAAAGAAGAATCTTAGCAATGCTTTCAAAAAAAGGGAAACTATTGTTCTCAGACTATCAAATGAATCTCTGAACGGAAATGATATTCTATATGTACCAGCAATGGTAAAGAAGAGATTGGAGAAGAATCGTATGATGAATAAGGTATGGATATAAACTTGTCAAAAGTAATATTAGAAAACAGGTTGGAGGTAGTCTACTAACTTCTATCTTAAGTATTGGCAAGACACTAGCACCAACTATAGGTAAAACCCTTGGGCTATCAGCTCTTGCTGGATTGGCTTCAGAAGGTGCTTCTCAGATTGTGAAATCAATATCTGGCAAAGGCGTACAGTCGGGTGGTTTTCTCGTACCACAAGACAAAATTAATAAGCTGATAGAATATAAGCATCTTTTATCGACGAAACAAAAACAGGATATATTGAATGCCCTTCAATCAGGTTCAGGTGTTCATGTGAAACCAACAAAAACACAATCAGGTGGATTTTTAGGCACTCTGTTGGCAAGCATCGGTGTTCCACTCCTTCTAAATGCTTTGACTGGTAAAACTGGTAGTGGGGCTCCACGAATGGGAATTAGTAAGAAAAAAGGGGGTAAGGGAGCTCCGAGGATTGGAGTATATAGACCACCTCCATTTATAGGTTCATGGGATAATCCAATTGGTATGGGTATTAAAAAAAAAACTACCAAAAAAAACAAGTCGGGAGAAGGCATACTATTAGGGAAAAACAGCCCATTCAATGGCATCCCACTACTAGGGGCAATACTGTAAAACCAAAATTCCATAAAGATATCCCGTTAAGTAATCATGATCTAATAAAATGGTGTAGATATTTGAACATCCCAATCAAAGATGTTCTGTCAAGGGATGAAAGAGTTCCACATAAGCATAAACAGGCGTTATTTATACAATCTTGAACCCTCATATATGAGTGGAAGCCATTGGGTGGCCACATATGTCAAAGACAACGTGATAAATTATTTTGACAGTTTGGTATGCCCCATTTCAAGAGATCGTAAATCATACAAAAAGAAAGAATTTGATTCTGTTACATCAAAACAACCAAATCCAAATATAAAAACGTACATGTGGTTACTTCTGTTTATACTTTCTGAATGAAATGAATAAAGGGAATTCATATTACAATCTATTGGAAGTGTTCGACATATATGACACAATGAAGAATGAGAGATTCCTCGAACATTATTTCAAAAATATCTAACTTATATATATAATGGTTAAATCATATTGTGTAAAACAGAAGAAGCAAACAAAATCGGTACCTGGTACTGAAAAACTTGTTAAAACAAAAAATAATCGTCTTATGCTAAAATCTCAATGTAGCGAATGTGGGGCTACTAAAACACGTTTTGTATCCAATAAAGATTTAAAATAAATAGCCAGTCAGAGATGGCTGGCGGATTTTTAGATATAGAAGGTAGTCACAGTCTTGGTGAAATAGCAGCTAAAAGCGCTTTAAAAGGTTTGTATAATTTAGGTAGAATCGGAGCATCAAAGGCAATTAAATCTGATTTTGCAAAACGAAAGATTAAAGGTACTGTAAACAAATACCTTGATCAAGCGCTTAACAGTTTCACATCGGATTTATCGAAAAAACTAGACCCTATTCATGGTGGTGCTGTTGATATTCATAAGGCTATCGGTAAATTACCAAAACCCAAAGGCGGTTGGACATTACCCGGTCATAAATATACTGGGCCTTATAATGATTTAGAGAGTCAAGTGAAATATGACCCAACAACTGGCCAAATATTAGAAATATATGACCAACCTACAGGAAGAACGGATGCCATTGCCATGCAGCACGATGTTGATTATAGTGTTTGTAAAGACGACAGAAAGTGCAAGAATAGAGCAGACAGAAAAATGGTCAAAGCTTTAGATGAAGTACCATATGATGAGAGACAATGGGGTCATTGGTTGGCTAGAAACACGATTGATATAAAACAGAAATTAGGCCTTGGTGTTAAACAAAAAAGGAAGCCAAAAAACGGAAAGCGGCGTTGAGTAAAAATGATTGGGCTCAACAATTAGCCGATGAATTACATAAGCCAATCAAACGAAAATTTAAAACAAGAAGAGTTATTGTTAATGGAATAGATGATATTTGGAGCGCTGACCTTGTAGAAATGCAGAAGTTTTCAAAATGGAATAAAGGATATAGATATTTGTTAAACATCATTGATGTGTTTTCAAAATTTGCTTGGAGCATTCCCATTAAAAATAAAACCGGTAATACAATTACTGAATCATTTGATGATGTTATTAAAAAGTATAAAAGAAAACCGAAATATTTATGGGTAGATCAAGGATCTGAATTCTATAATAAAACTTTCAAAGACTGGCTAAAGAAAAATAATATTGAGATGTATTCTACTTTCAATGAAGGTAAAGCTGTTGTTATTGAGAGATTTAACAGAACATTAAAATCTAAAATGTGGAAACAATTTACAGCTCAAAATACAACACAATATTTAGACATGTTACCAAAACTATTAAATGAATACAACAGTACAAAGCATTCAAGCATCAAAATGAAACCGGCAGAAGTAAATAAAAAGAACGAGGGAAGTGTATATCTCACTTTATATGGTGATATGGAACCATCATCATCAAAAGTAAAATTCAAAGTTGGTGATAAGGTTAGAATTTCAAAGTATAAAAGAAAGGTATTTGATAAAGGATATACAAGTAATTGGACTGAAGAGGTATTCACAGTTGATAAAATCCAATACACAAACCCTATTACATATAAGTTAAAGGATCTTAATAATGAATCAATAGAAGGGTCATTTTATGAACCTGAATTACAATTAGCAAAACAGGATGTATTCAGAATTGGCAAAGTCATTAGGAGGGATTACAAGAAAAAACAAGCTTTGGTATCATGGTCTGGTTATCCAAAAGAATTTAATTCATGGATACCGTTAAAAGATGTCAAAAATATCTAACATATATGTATCATGAGTGGCATTGAGAAATATATCAAAAAAATAAATTTTCAAATTCAGGAATGTGAAGATGAAATAGACAATCTTCATGATAAAATATATGATAATGAGCGTAGATTGGATCTGTTACAATATAAAAAGAAATTATTGAAACTTTATCATAAAAAAATACATGAAATTGATGAAGATATAACATTGAAACAGTTATTGAATATTATCTGCAATGAGATAGAAAACAATAGATACGATGATGAATGTAATGTGTTGAAACAAACCAAAGTTGATAATGTCGAATATCTCAAACGTGAAAATAATATTTTTACACCTGTGAATACAACAAGTAATGCAAATTTGATTAATGAGACTTGGCTTTAAAAAAGGTTTAAAGAGATGTTACTATTTACAAGTATCCCAGAAATTTCTGAGATATTTATATCTTTGCATTCGCTATTCATTGGTAGCCAAAAATATTAATGTTTCTGGCTATTATCAACCATATTTAAACGCACTAAAATGACTTAAAAAAATAATCATACTATATAGTAATGGTAAAACAATCAAGGGGAAGACCTAAAAAGTATATGACCGATGAAGAAAAACGTATTATGGGACGTCTTTATTGTAAGAAGTATAATGACAACCCAGATAATAAATATCATTGCATTGAATGTAATAAATATTTTCATCCTGCAAGTAAATATAAACACAATAAAACTATGGTGCATAAATTGAATGCACAAAAATACAACAGCGAATAACGCAAGGCGATCATAAAAAGATAATCATATATGACCAATCATATATAACTATCTCAAATTATTTCAAAAATGATGCCAAAATAAACGCACTATAAAAGGTACTTAAAGAAATATTATATAATTATATATATATAGATAATGGGAACATCAGACTTAACAAAATTGAGTAAGTCTCAACTAATCCAAATGATATTAAAGCTACAGAAGAAAAAACCTGCATTTATGGTGGTAGATGATACCAAACCAGTTCCAACACCAAGGACTGTCAAACCAGTTCCAACACCAGGGACTGTAAAACCAATCCCAGCACCTCGTAAGAGTGTAAATCAAATGGTTCAAGATTATGAAAACAAGATAATTGTTCCACCAGTGCCAGCACCAAGGACTAAAAAACCAGTCCCATTACCAAGAACTAAGATAGAGCAAACAGATAAAGCTCTGAAAGGCTATACTAAGTCTTTTGAAATTAATATAAAAAACAACAAAGACCCGCTAGTGCAACTACAAAACACAAGAAAGGCTATTGAATATCATATTATAAGTACACTAAAATCCATGAAAGGACTGAAATTTGTTGAAACACTAAAGGTAATATTTACAAAAATATCAAATGGAGAAACAGTGTACAAAACTGCCTATTTCAACAGTCTAGTTCAAACAATCATAAATAATCTAGAGATCGCTGAATCACTACAAGTGTCAAAGCAAAACATATTAAACAAGATTGCAGTTTGGATTTCAGAGGGATCTGGTTGGACTGTTCAATCAGTGGACAATCATTATCTCAATATTGTAAAATATCAACCAATGAGAGGCTCTTCATATATTAAACTACCTCAAGAACTCAGAAACAGTGCGAAAGGATTGATCAACATAAAAAATGAGGATAATGAATGCTTTAGGTGGTGTCACATCAGACATATAAATCCTCAAGACAAAGACCCACAGAGAATTAAAAAAGTTGACAAACCATTCATTGAAAATTTAAATTATTCGGGGATTGAATTCCCAGTCACCACCAAACAGTACAACAAGATTGAAAAACAAAATAAGATCAACATCAATGTTTTCGGTTATGAAGACAAACAACCATACCCAGTTTATGTATCAAAAGAAAAATATGAAGACCGCATGAATCTTCTTCTGATAACAGAAAATGAAAACAAGCACTATGTCTTAATTAAAGATTTTAACAAGTTAATGTACAATCAGACAAAACACAAAGAAAGAAAACATTTCTGCATGTATTGTCTTCAATGCTTCAGCTCTGAAAGAGTATTAACTGATCATAAAGAAAACTGCATGCAAGTAAATGGCACACAAGCGATAAAAATGCCTGACAAAGACAATAATATACTAAAATTCAACAATTTCCATAAACAACTACCAGTACCATTTGTTATTTATGCAGATTTCGAAGCAATTACTGAAAAAATACATGGTTGTCAACCTAATAATGATAAATCATACACAGAGGCTTATCAGAAGCATACAGACTGTAGTTATGGTTATAAGGTCGTTTGTTGCTATGATGATAAATACACTAAACCAGAGCAAATATATAGGGGCGAAAAAGCCGTTTACAAATTTATGGAAGCTATGCTGGGGGAAGTTAAATATTGTAAGAATGTAATGAAAAAAGAATTCAATAAACCATTAAAAATGACAAAAGATGATGAAGAGGAATTTCAAAAAGCTAAAGAATGTCATATATGTGATCAAAAGTATGCAGAGAAAGATATTAGAGTTCGAGATCATTGTCATATAACTGGTAAATACAGAGGCTCGGCTCACCAAGAATGTAATCTGAAACTCAGAGTAAATCCAGCAGAGATAAAAATTCCGGTTATATTCCATAATCTAAGAGGTTATGATAGTCATTTTATAATGCAAGAGATTGGTGAAATAGTCAAGAAGTATACATACAAAAATAAGAAAGGAGAAGACAAATGCTATACCAAACAACATGGAAAAGTATATGGCTTTCATGCTTGGTAATCATCTGACCTTCATTGATAGTTTCCAGTTTATGAGCTCTAGTTTAGAAAAACTGGTAAGCAATCTACCAAAAGAATCATTAAAATATACTTCTCAACAATTCAAAGGTGAAAAGCTTAATTTAATGTCACAAAAAGGAGTCTATCCATACGACTTCATGGACAGTTTTGATAAATTCAATAAAAAACTACCACTCAAAGAAGAATTTTACAGCATATTAAATGATAAATGTCTATCAGATGAAGACTATAAGCATGCTCAAACTGTTTGGGAAACATTCAGGCTCAAAAATATGGGTGAGTACCATGATTTATATCTTAAATCTGACATCCTTCTGTTAGCTGATGTATTTGAAAACTTTCGAAAGACCTGTCTGCAATACTACAAATTAGACCCGTGTCATTATTTTACATCTCCCGGCTTATCTTGGGACGCTATGCTAAAAATGACTAATATTAAATTAGAACTGATGACTGATATTAACATGTTTCAATTCATTGAAAAGGGTATGAGAGGTGGTATTTCTTATATAGCTAATCGATATGGAAAAGCAAACAATAAATACATGAAATCATACAATGAGAAGGCGCCCTCAAAGTATATTATGTATCTTGATGCTAACAATCTCTATGGTTGGGCTATGTCGCAATACCTACCAACCGGTGGTTTCAAATGGATGACAGAAAATCAAATTAATAAGTTAGACTTAGCTAAATATAAAGAAGATAGCAATAAAGGTTTAATACTAGAAGTTGACCTGGAATATCCTGAAGAATTGCACAACCTTCATAATGACTACCCATTAGGACCAGAGAAGGTTAAAGTAACTGGAAATATGTTGTCTGGGTATTGCAAAAAGATAGCTACTAAATATAATATATCAACAGGCCTTGTACAAAAACTGATTCCAACTTTAAGAAACAAAGAAAAGTATGTTCTTCATTACAGAAACCTACAATTATACACTGATCTCGGTTTGAAAATAACTAAAGTTTATCGAGTACTAGAGTTCAATCAGTCCGCATGGTTGAAGCAATATATTGATTTCAACACTCAGAAAAGAACTAATGCTAAAAATGCTTTTGAGAAAGATTTCTTCAAACTTATGAATAATTCAGTATTTGGAAAAACAATGGAAAATATCAGAAAGAGAATAGATGTTAGATTAGTAACTGATGAGAAGAAACTATTAAAAATGACTTCTAAACCTACATATGTAAGTAGTAAAATCTTCAATGAAAACCTTGTAGCCGTTCATAAGATCAAAGAAACACTAACCCTCAACAGGCCGGCATATGTGGGTATGTGTATCCTCGATCTTAGTAAGACATTAATGTATGATTTTCATTATAACTACATCAAAAAGAAGTATAATAAAGCTAGACTTCTATTTACTGATACAGATAGTTTAACTTATGAAATAGAAGCCGAAGATGTCTACTCAGACTTCTGGAATGATAAACATTTGTTTGATAACAGCGACTACCCTGAAAGCTCGTCGTATTTCAATACAACTAATAAAAAAGTAATTGGTAAATTCAAAGATGAGGCTGCAGGAGTTCCTATTTGTGAATTTGTTGGTTTACGATCAAAAATGTATAGCTATATGAAAGACAACCAATCCGGAGGTAAGACTGCTAAAGGGATTAAAAAGAATATTATCAAAAATAATATCAAACATGAAAACTATAAAAATACGCTATTTGAAAAAAAACAGATGCATCATAGAATGAAAACAATCAGAAGTCAAAACCATCAATTAGGAAGTTATGAAATCAATAAAGTATCACTCAGTTGTTTTGATGACAAAAGATATCTACAAGAAGACGGAATCAACAGTTATGCATATGGCCATTATGCGATCATTCTTTAATTACATCCAATGAGAGAATGTTGAGGTATTATAAGAAGAAAACATATAGTATTCCAGAAATACGAGCTCAATTTTATGGACACCATTGTATATTCCAGAAATATGAGCGCAATTTTATGGACACCATTATATAGAAACTATTGTATATTCCAGAAATACGAGCGCAATTTTATGGACACCATTTTATGAACACCATTATATGGAAACCATTGTATGGAAACCATTATATGGAAGTAGTATTTGAGTTGGGTTTGGTAACAGCGCATTTTTGCAAAAAATGCTCTGGTACCCCCAACTCCTATACTACTAGTGTCAACATTATGACTTTTCTATCTTATAGTTTCTTTTCTATCTTTTGTTACTTTTTATGTAACGATTGTTTAGGTCAGGTCTTTCATGCATTTAAATATTCATTTATCTTGATTTGGATGATAAATTATGTATTTACTGTGTTAGTGAAAATAGTTATAAAATGAAAATGGGATGATTATCTGTTGGTTATTGTTGAATGTCGAAGCAATAAGTTCAGTTGAACATATTTATTTGATGTCTTATAATATTATGGTCTTCTTTCAAACAGATCCCTGAATTCATTGATCTCAAGAAGCGACTTGACTGCTCTCTCCATTTTGCTAGTGTCAATTATGAAAACATGCTACTAGACGTGTTTCTCAAGGCTAACAGGTACTGCAGCTGCAACTGTTCTTTGTTTTAAGTCTTTTCCTTTTAAAGGGGCAATGTCATCATTTTCAGTATCATTTTAAAAAGTGAAAACGTTAACACACACTTGTGTGCATGAAAACCTAAAAATAATGTTCCAGTTTTGTTAACAATTACTAAAATAGTTTACTGAAAAATTGGCCAAGTTTTTCAAGTTCTTCCTTAGTGTCTTGAAAAAATTGCTTAATCTGATGATGATTTGTTATCATATGACAACTCACTTATTGCTCTAAGATCAGTTTGTGTAAGAACAAAGGTACTTAAAGCCAAGTATTTACCTTAAACCTTTCACCAAAAAAAGCGAAATCCCTGTGACATTGCCCCTTTAAACCCAGCTTATTGTTTTAACTTTTGCTGTACACAAAACAACAATTTTATCCATGCAAAGGAAGCTACTGACAATTACTTTCCTGTAGATATCTGTAAATGTGCTCTCTATGAAAAACCCAAACCCAATTGCTCTTTAGAGATTGAAGGGGCAAATAAAGCTGTTGTGGTTTGAGCAGTGCAACAACAACAGAACAATTATGTTTTTAGGGAAAAAATCAAATCAGTTGCAAAGCTGTAGTCAATATGCAGCTATTTTTGCTGTTAAGAATCTACACTAAATCTATGCTACAGTGTACATTAGAGCAATCTTATTGCAAAACTATAAGGTTATTACATTATCTGTGATATTAGCATTTAAAACATTTTGAGGGATAGCTGTGTTTTTGTTGGCACTGTTAGCACTTCAACTCTCCATTATTTTACTGATTATAAACATAAGAAAATAAACTGTCTTTATTGTCAGTCTTTCAGATGCTCAAGGCCATTTCACTGAAAGCTACCTCTTGGACAAGTGCTCTGTAGCAAGTAATGTTATAAATTAGTGTTATTTATTTAGTCTAACATGATTGTTCTGATTAGAATGAATGTCACAGAATTACAAATAATTGGTGTCCTCTCAAACAAATTAAATCACAGACACATCCACCTTCTTGAGACTAAATAATTGTACCGTATTTATCATTATTCATATTTCCTATTTATGTACAGTGATTCAATGTGGAAGGTGTAACATTGCATTTAATATTGTGAATCTATGCTTTGTAATGACAGAAGACTGGATGAAGGAGCTGAAGGACAACAGAGATCTGAGAATACTTCAGACGGGATCTCCCAGAGAGGTATGTTCTTACCACAACTTTATTTTTAACTTTCAGTTACTGATGCAGCATTTTGTAATTTTCTGACATCTTCACCATTATTAAATCAGATAGGCTCCCATAATTGAAACTTTACTGTACAGCTTATCAAAGTAAAAAATTGTGATCACCAATGGAAAACCTCAGCATGATTTGTCACACAACAATAAACATACTAGATGATTTTAAAAAGTAATACTATCTGCACATTACTGCTAGTTTAACTGTTGGTTTTGTTTGTGGAGGAACATGGAATTACATAGACAACAATCCTAAAGTACATAATTAATGTTAACTTTGTTTCTCAGGCAGCTTACAGAGGATCAAGAGTTGAGATGTATGGAGCAACAAGTGAGTTTAAAAATTGATGGTTTCCAGCATTACCCCTTTCTCTACCAAAAAAGAATATAAGGTGTCAGAGCCCAAGCATTAGCAGCCATGGATAGCTGTCATCAGCATGGTACAGTGGAACCTTGATTTAACGAACCCCTATAAAATGAAGTCCTCAGTATAACAAATGATATTCTTCAGCCCGGCAAAATTACAAGTCAAATGTATGGAACAGAACCTCGATATAACGAACCTCATATAATGAAATCCTCGTAATAACGAATACAATCCGACAGCCCAAACATAAAATTTACCCCGATATAACAAATAAATGTCAACTTGGGACAAAAGATGACTGCGGAACAGACCAACAGTGTGTGCTGTAGGGCAATGGTATAACCTGTGCCGTAGTTATATGTACAGCGTACTGTAGCTTCATACAGGCATTAAAGTGCAAATGCTATTTGTTCAAATCTGGAAATACGTAACACCGTTACAAAAAAATTATTAACTATACCTTGATATAACGAACATTTTGGTCAAAGTTTTTCCGCAAATTCATTATAACGAGGTTTTCGATACATGTATAACGAACCCTTGATATAACAAACCAATTTCCCCAGTCCCTTGGCAATTCGTTAAATTGAGGTTACACTGTATAGCTAATACTTAGGTTCAGGGATCCCACATGAAGATAACAAGTGATGTACGTAAATTTAACACTTGTGTGTGGGATGTGGATATGCTATAAGCCACAGAAGGTTAAAAATACCGCAGAGTTTCAAAAGTAACGACTACCCGAAATTAACATTAAATTTTGGATCTTTCTAGTTATTCCGGAATGTAACAGTCCAAATACCATAGTAAATCTCCAAAACAAGGTAAAAGGAAGTGACTCAAACTGGAACAAGCATTTAATTCATGAAAGCTTTCTATACAGTGCCGCGAACTGGAATTATTTATTCACAAGTCACGACTTCAGTGATTTGAATAGGGGCTTTCAATTACAGGAAGTTTCAATGTCCAGCATTAAGCAAGAGTTCATTGTTTTGTTACTGGATCATCAAAAAGTCCTCATTGGAATAGTTGTCTAGCCCACTTAAGTTAATTTCGTTATCCTGTTCCCCAGACATTGGGAGGGCAATGCTATATTAATTCTGACAAACAGTTTTTTCTTCAGTTACTCACATATTTTCCCGAAAGTAACAGCTACCTCAATGTAGCAGCTGCCCAAAAATTGCGACGTCAGCCTTAGGCCTGCTAATTCCAAAAGTAACGGGGGCTGCTACTTTGGGAACTCTATAATGGTTTTACTTGTCTTGTTCAACTCACCAAAGAAGCTTCATTGATGAAGGATTGGAGTTGAAGATAGTCTGAATGCTGACTGACTGTTGTGATATTTTCTCACAGGTTTTGTGGTTAAGACTCAGACTTGTTGTCCTGAGGGCCTGGCACTAGCTGTGTCCTTGGTACCCAAGCCTCCACAGAACATGCAAGCCATAAACAATGGTGCAGCTGAACCTGTGTTTCCTTTGGAACAAGTCATCAATGAACTGTCACAGGTCTTGCAGGAGGTCGATAAGCATCCAGGAACACGAGAAAAGGTATGAACAGCTTGTACCAGTATCCAAGCCATGAAAGTTTTTAACCTGAGGTTGTCCATAGAATTTCAAATGTAGTAGTCAGCAGTATTTACTGTGTTGTAACCTGTTTTAATTCTGTAAGACATGTTCTGACAACCTTCTGTCATTGTCAATTTCAGAGTGATCATAATACAAGAAGAGAATATAGTGTTGCTAATAGCAATAAATACACAGACAAAAATATAGTAAAATTAGAAAGAAAGCTGAAGAGAAAATGCTTCCTCCGGGTAGATCTGGATGAAAATATTTCATAGTACATGTATGTTTTTTTTTAGATAAAGCACTTTACAGCAATTTTTGAAGTAATTGTGTTTATAATTATTTCATTACCTTGATAAAACTTTACATAAGTATAAAGTTCTGTAAATTTTATTGTTATGCACTTTTTATAGATAGCATTCAGTTATCACAATGCCAACACAATACATGTGTGAAATAAGAAACAGTTAAGTTGACTTGCTCGAAATGCAAAATGCGCTCATCTGTGACCTGGATGCAATTTTGCAATGGCAAACTTTTGGTTATAACTTCTTTGTTTTTTACTCTATTGCAATAATTCTTTTTAATGAAGCATGGATTATTAAATATGAACCGAATTTCTTTGAAATAAATACAGGAGCCAAAATCTGGATTGGTGCAAACCCCTCATTTCATATTGAGGCCCTCCTAGAAAAAAATTGGTCCGTTTTATTTGGTGCAAAATTTGCAAATCAACTTCCTTTGATAAAGTCTAGAATGTGGCCAAGTTACAAAAAAATCGTCGCAACAGAAATGCCATCAACTTAGGAGCTTACATTGTATTTTCACCCGAGGTGAAATAAATATTTATTGCGCCTCGAAAAATAATAATCATGGGCACTCGACACCAAGAATATGTTGTATCGGCATGCATTATATCTTACGGCAAGTTCGATTGCGAATGCTACAAACCATTAAAATTTACCGACTCAGTCTTTAGACCAACCTTCCTGTACAAGGGAGGTTTTGATTTATTGATCTTGTGTCTGAAGTGGCTCATGATCAGAGTTTGTAAACTACCTTCTGTAATGTGCTTAATATATAGCTTCCTTTGCTGGGTCCGCCATGCTCAAGGCTGCCAGGATTTGTGGATAAACAACATGGAACTGTTATAGTAGCCATGCTCAGAGTGTGTCATGAGGCTCATCATCTTCATTGTGCAGCGCAAGGTACTGCCATCACCTCTTGAATAATCTTCCAACCTCTTTGGAAGAGACTTTTCAAAATAATAATTTAAGATATTGAAGGGGTGAGTGTCAAAAAGACCTTTGTGCATTTTTAGGGTTAGTGTCAAGTTTCAATGTTTTGGAAGAAAAATCCAATAAATGTTATTTTAAGGCCCTTAACATAAATCTGCTGTTTGAACATTGCTGCCAGCCTTGAGGAATAACAAAAAGCCCATTTTATATCAGTTTTCATAAAGAGCGAAGATACATATTGCCATCGGAATTTAGCTGGAGAATTCTGCCTAGTAGGCAGAGAATTCTCCAATCTCCAATGCCTAATGAACACCCTGATTTGTACAGTGCAGCCAACTGGTGCAACAGATTCCAATGATGTTATCAATCCATCTCCTATGTTATTAGTGAGGAAAAATTAACTCAGAACTGAGGAACTGGTTGCTTTGAAACAAAACACCAGCTGTACAATCTGATATCCACAGTACTTTGTTACAGAAAGGTTTTATATAGTAGAGAGATTGATTAACAAGAGGCCTTTATTGAGCATTGTTTGGTTTCTGTAATGATTACTTTGTGTGTACAATGGTGAAGATATAAGAAGTCATGTTCCAGATGATATCAAAAGTTTACAGACCTCTTGCATATTTCTGCAACTATTATTACATGTATGTCTCTTCACAGAACTTCCTCCAGTTGTAGTATTTCTAAGTGTGTGAAGTTGTTAGATTTTATGCTTGTTGTTTTATTTTGTTTATAATGGATCAAACCAGCAGATTCCAATTCAAAGGATCATTGGAATAACATTCAAGAGAACTTAGAAGTAGTGTCAAGAATGTTGAAAGGTACTTCTTTTACTAAAAGTAAATATTCATAGATTCTGTTCAAACTACAATGTAGTATTATCTGTGTTCTCTTTCCAATGATGATTTCAATCCATCTCCAATTTTTTTAATGCGGAAATAATAAGTTACTGAGGAAAGAACACTGAAAAACATGTATGTAACATTAACTCCACTGCTGCTGTGAAACCTGTTAATTCCTCCTCCTCTGTGTGCTTAGTGGTTTTATCAAATATTTTTTTATGTATATGTTGTAGTTAATTTTTTTATCTCAGTTAATTTTTGTTTTTCCTTTGTTTCAAGTTCATTAGCATATATTACCATACCCAAAAACAATGGAAAAACAAAAATTAACTGAGATAAAAAATTAACTACAACATATAATATTGAGGGCCATTTCAGGGAGTTTTCACATAGGGTTAACCTCTTACACTGTAACTTCTTTTTAAGGTGCCTTTTGTAGTTTTTCTTAATTTCCTTCTACCTCTCTACGTTCGTACGAAGGAAAATCATTTTCCTTCTCCAGATCGCTGACGCATAAAATACACTACCACAATAGTAAGGCAGGCATAGTGCGAACACTTGCCTGCTATGCTGAAAATACAAAGAAAGGGCAATGACAATACCTCGAAAAAGCATCCTGTCATCACCAGCATGTAAGCTAGAAGCGCCACTAGACGAACTACGGTCCCTGTCCGGCTTTTTTGCCGCATTCTGCTTCTTTTTCTTCAACGCCCGTTCCTGTGCTTTGCGAATTCTTTTTTGTCTTCGGAGTCGCTAGCGAGCTCCTCCGTTTGGTATTCCTTGACGGCAAGCCAACCAGCTTCGCTTTTATCGGCGAGTTTAATGACCTTCTGCCGGCGCTGGAGCGTCTTCTTTAGCTCGGCAACCTTCTCTCCCGCTTTATCTGTAATTTCAGCGTCCAAATAATGGCTAACTTCATCAAGGGTTCCGGAGAGCTCGGAGTTGAAGAGAAATGGTCTTTGTTTCCCGAAAATCTTAATTTTTGGGCTTCCGCAACTCTATTTAGCTTCCTTGTCTCCGTGGTAGTTTGGCTTGCCAGGCCGCATGAAACGGTGTCCACCTTTTCGTCGAGATATTTTTTAAAACGTTCAAACACGTCGTCGACAGTGCTACGCTCGCGTTCTGCTGTGTCGGTGCTCTCGTTCTGGGGTGCTGTTGTCTCGTCTCCTGGCATAACGAAGAACTAAAAACTTCATCCACACTGACCATCGCCGAGAAGCTGACACGTGATGAAAACCTTGACGCTGTACACTGCTATATATACATTAGTGGGGTCTCTAGAGACCCCACGGGCTAACACAAACGTGTTAGCGTGTAAACTAACATGCTAACGCTAAACTTCCGAAGGAAAATACATTTTGTATTTGTAGATATTATGTTTACATCTTGAATAAAGTATGACATATGTATGTATATAATGTATGTATTTACATGTATGTATGTAAAATACTATGCACATGTATGTATGTTTGTTTTTATGTATGCCACTGGTTTGTTAGTATTTTTATACTGCTAGTACCAATACTACCACTTCCTTGTTTGTTTGTTTGTTTGCCCACTGACATACTTGCCTGCTTGTTTACTTCCTTACTTATTACTTATTGAAGGTTTTTTATCATTTAACCTCTCCATGTGAGTACCTCTCGTAAACAAATACTTCAAGTTCATTTGAGTCATCGCTTGTCCTTTTGTATCTTTATTTCATTTAAGTAATGCTCCACATAAGAACTACGGCAAACTTCATTGTTCTGCGGCATTGGCTCTTTCCACATAGAATATTTTTGGTTTCAAGAATAGAGGAGGAGCTGATGGTTCATAATTATATGTCATTATAAAAATAAAGAAAATCCATTTGCATCAAATAAATTTTAGGAAATGTTCGTGCTTAACCAATCAGAATAGCAGAAGACAATAGCTAATAATGTTGCTTCTTTGATCTTTTAAAACTTGCACGTTGTGCGATTGGGTCTTAGGGCGATTACCATTTGTCAGAACTACCCAGCCAGACCGCTCAATTCGTAAATATTATTCCATTATTTGCCAGAACTGGTCGGCCAGACTGGTAAATTTGGAAAGTATGTACCCTTTTGATGGACTTGTAAAAAAAAGTCTTCAAAAAGATGCATTCTAGTTACAAATGGACCGGTCTGGCCGGCCAGTTCTGACAAGTGGTAAGCGCCCTTAGATTGCTTGAACCCTTAAAAAAAAATTAGACAAAATGCACCTTGAACCCTAACCTTTAGCAATTTTTGAGTCTAGGCCAATGAGATCACTAGTTGTAACAATGAAAAAGTTGACATTCCATCGTTCATGGCTGTTGGCACTTTCCTTCTTATACGGATCATTACTTAATCTCCTGTGTGAGTACATGTACCATTGTTTGTCCTTGATACTCATGTTTTTGTATCTTTATTTCAGACTGTACTGCAGATTGTTTAGGTAATCTCACAACAGGCAATGAAGAGAAAGCAATGTTCAACGGATATGTCTTAGAACCTTTAGTTCTTTTACTGGAGGTAAGTTGTACTTAACTGGAAAAACAAGTGCATATCAGTCAGAATCACAGATGAAAGGAACTTGACTTAGCACAAGTTATCAAGCTGAAATGACTAGTTAAAAAGTGCTCAACCGTTTCTGATGGTTAATAACCATTATAAAACTCTTGGGGTATCCCTTGTCACTTACTTTTCTGGCAGTTTAGTTTGTGACACCTTTTTGTATATAAATAAATACCAGTCTATGCCTGACATGAAAGGTGTATGCCAATAACTGCTACAAATTTCTTTTTATATTAATTTTATTTTTATTTTTTTTAGAATTCTTGGGGTCAGTCCTTGAAGCTAGTGTGTTATTAAGATTTTTTCTTATTCTGTTTTATGTTGATACTCACAATTGCATATTTATTTATTTATTTTTCAGAGCTATAGTTGTGTTGTTTTGTTAGCAGGTGAGCTGTAAATTTCTGCAAAAGCTTACAGGTAGCAAAAAAGCAAAGAAAAAGAAACCTGTCCCTGCACAGATGGTAAGTTAAAAACACCTATAAATTTTTTAAATGTTTTTTAAAGGACTGTTTTTACTCACATATTGACAAGAGAAACTGTAGAGAGCAAGAGGCACACGTGCCCATCCCTGTGGTATGGCCAGTACTTTATGCATGTGTACAGCCACATTACCTGTTAAATGTTAGCCCCAGACAGCTGTGATATCCATGTTAGGACTCATCAGCATGGCACATCTGTGGCTACAGGTACATTACCTGTTAAATGTTAGCCCCAGACAGCTGTGATATCCATGTTAGGACTCATTAGCATGGCACATCTGTGGCTACAGGTACATTACCTGTTAAATGTTAGCCCCAGACAGCTGTGATGTCCATGTTAGGACTCATCAGCATGGCACATCTGTGGCTACAGGTACATTACCTGTTAAATGTTAGCCCCAGACAGCTGTGATGTCTATGTTAGGACTCATCAGCATGGCACATCTGTGGCTACAGGTACATTACCTGTTAAATGTTAGCCCCAGACAGCTGTGATGTCCGTGTTAGGACTCATCAGCATGGCACATCTGTGGTTACAGGTACATTACCTGATAAATGTTAGCCCCAGACAGCTGTGATGTCTATGTTAGGACTCATCAGCATGGCACATCTGTGGTTACAGGTACATTACCTGTTAAATGTTAGCCCCAGACAGCTGTGATGTCCATGTTAGGACTCATCAGCATGGCACATCTGTGGTTACAGGTACATTACCTGTTAAATGTTAGCCCCAGACAGCTGTGATTTCCATGTTAGGACTCATCAGCATGGCACATCTGTGGCTACAGGTACATTACCTGTTAAATGTTAGCCCCAGACAGCTGTGATGTCCATGTTAGGACTCATCAGCATGGCACATCTGTGGCTACAGGTACATTACCTGTTAAATGTTAGCCCCAGACAGCTGTGATATCCATGTTAGGACTCATCAGCATGGCACATCTGTGGCTACAGGTACATTACCTGTTAAATGTTAGCCCCAGACAGCTGTGATGTCCATGTTAGGACTCATCAGCATGGCACATCTGTGGCTACAGGTACATTACCTGTTAAATGTTAGCCCCAGACAGCTGTGATGTCCATGTTAGGACTCATCAGCATGGCACATCTGTGGCTACAGGTACATTACCTGTTAAATGTTAGCCCCAGACAGCTGTGATGTCCATGTTAGGACTCATCAGAATGGCACATCTGTGGCTACAGGCACATTGTAGTCAACAGCCCACCAATTGTAAAAATCTTTACCAACCTAATCTTTGTAACATTTTCTCAGTGTTTCCTTGACCACAAGTTTTGATATATTAAGACAACTATTTTATTCTTTTATCAGAATGAAGAAACTGCCCCATTGAAGGATTTTCTATCCTCTCTGCAGTCTTCCATCTCTACTCTTCATGCTGCACTTATGGAAGTGAATGTTGCACAGTTATCTGATGATCTTTTGGAACTAAATCTAGATGAGTTGGACAATGAGGTAAAGTTTCATTTTACAAGGTATCACTATCATTATGCTCAATAATCCTCATTGTTTATTTGGACAGTCATAGTAATGTACCTAACAATGATGCTAAGTTAAGCTACAGAGGCAGTCAGTACAATGAACCCATCACAGAAAAACTTACAGTATATATTTGTAGCTTTTTCTTCTTCGACTCTGACACTAGTTGACATTACTGCACATGATGATATCAGAATATCAATATCCACGCTGGGCATAGATTCACTCAAAATCACTCGACATTTTGCGATATAATAACTTTTTCCGTTTTGATGTTGTTAACGTGAAATTTCACAACAGCACAGAAAAAAATGGCAGGGAAATGACGTCATAAAGTTGGCCCCCAAAAAATAACTTAGCATATATGTTATTTGCCAGCTGGGAGGTCCATATAATGAAAAACTGTGACCGAGATTTTCAATACCGAGGTCACAGTTTTTCACTATGCGGACCAACCCTAAGCCGGTAAATAACTTATTTATTTTTTTCCTCTGTCTCTCAAATCACTTTATAACCGTGGCCGTGGGCAGAGATAGGAAAATCTGGACCACGCTAAGAACCAATCAGATTGCAGAATTCGTTACCGCGCCCTCTTGGGAAAAAATGGGATATCTAATGACAATTTCTGAAAGTACTCGCCACAAGCATCTCAAAACTGAAAAAATCTCGTGAATATGTTGATCCGATCAAAAGATATGACATTTCAAAATTTGAATTCCCCGCCCATTTTCTGCTGGGGTCAAAGGTAATTTAGAATCAAATCGACTGAAAAACTTGCACTTCATTCAGCATTAACAGTTTTGAACCTAGGAAGCTGAAATTTTTTCAACAATATAGAAGTTATCATTCACAAAAATCCTGTTTTTTGTTTTAAATTTAAGTATTTTGGCGGGAAAATGATGTCACAAAGATGGTGTCAAAATAATTATTGCGTCGACGAAGGAGACGCTTCCTAATCTTGTCGGCTAGGCGGAACGAATCGAGAAAAGTGTCGGTACCAAATCTGCACCATCTTGAAACGTCACAATAGTATCCAGCATTCCCAGCGCGTGGAAATCAGGCATCATACTGGGGAGCCGGGGTTCCGAAATTTCACATGTGAATAATCTATTTGTCTTGATTTAGTTTCGGATATTTTCCCGATTTTGGAATCGTACGGCTCAATATTTCAATGCCTACTAAAAGTACGCAGTGGAAAAATTGGACGAAGGTTCTTCTCCGTCCAAGTTAGTTGTTGGGTCTCTTTAAAATCAAGCAAGAAGTTATCGGAATTTCCTCGCTACCGTTCTGGTATGTTTTGAATGTTCTATCTTGATTTTGCTGTGGTTCTCTGCCTGATTTGGGAAGCCTTCACCTAAATACAGACGTCGTTCTTCGCGATGTTCTATGGTACGGTGCAATTCGCTGTATGTCTTGTAGCAATAATTCACTGACCGGCTGCGTCAGGCGGGCACAGATTAACTTTACAGTGCTCGAAATTGCGCCTGTATCGGTCGCATTTGCGATTAAAGATTTCCCAGTTTTGTGACTAAAATTTGTCTAGCTAATAAAAGAATTATATTCAACAGTCTTGTGTCTTACTTGCAACTGGTAGTTGTAATTTTATCCGAAAAATCCTGCGAAATTCACGTTGAATGTTGCGTGACTTAATCGTCGATTTCATGCTCCATTAATGCGGTGTCCAAGAAGTTTATCACGGGAGCACTTTTTCAGGCTTTCTCAGAAATTTCTCATTTCCGGTTCCGGTATAAGTACATGTACTGAGGAGTATGATTTCAGAATCGGAGAAATAACCGAAATGAAATCAAGACAAATATACTATTTATATGTCGGAAAAATCTGAGACCTTTCGGAGTACACAGCACGGCAGGATTTTGCCCGATCCCACGGCGATAGCGTGAATTTGTTTGATGTCGGCCCGACGTTTTTGCCTGCGTGACATATCTCGCGACATATCCCTTCTAAACAGTTGCTGAATTAATTCATGAAACTGAGGTACTAGGTCAGGACGAGGTGCCACGGGATAAGGAGACGCACTATAATCTATGATTACTACTAGTTTTAAATGAGTATTATGGGATATCTGATAACAGCTTCTGAAAGTTCTGAAAATATCTGAAAATATCTGATGACAGCTTCTGAAAGTTTGTAAATATGTTGATGTTCCAAAGATATGACATTTCGAAGTTGGAATTTCCGCCATTTTGTTAGCACATGAATGGAGAGCGATTTTGAGTGAATCTGTGCCCACCTTGATCATTGTCTTATCTTGGGCTAGTCATGACAGACAAATCAAGTTTCAAAAACCCAGCTGTGCACACTACAGTGAAATTGGCTGTAACCTGAGGTTTATTTCAAGCTTATATTTGTTTATTCTTTAGACCAAGTCTTCCATTGTGTCAGAGATTTGGGAGAAGTTGCAGACCAGTTACAAGCAGTCGGTAAAAGAGATCTCAGAACTTTTACATCACAAAGTCAAATTTGCCAAGTCTCTTCACATTTAGCCATGGTTGTGGCACAAGACAAGGGAAAGTGTGAAATCAAGCAAATGAACGTCAATGCTGCTGTGAAATGCTTCTCATTCAACCAAGATAAAACATCACCTGCAGTACAGAGAGAAGATAGGCTTGTGGTATAATCAAGGTCGAGTTGATACAGTTGACCAGGAAGCAGCAATAAGTTTAGCAGAATGACGTGTGTACAGACAATTTTAAAACTTGGATAACTGAAATGAGCAGTCTCTAGTTACACCAATTATTTAAGAAATAGAAAGTAGGATGCACTTTTCAAATAGCATCATGCAAACATGAGAGGGAATTTGGGAGAATTCAAAATTTCAAACTCTATAGTGTGTTAGATCAGGTTGTGTAAGCACAAAGCCACCATTTTCTATTGATTATATAAAATAGAGCCATTGTGTGACATAATGTGACATAATAAGCCATGATGTGACATAATGTGACATAATAAGCCATGATGTGACATAATGTGACATAATAAGCCATGATGTGACATACTGTAATGCCATACCTATGTCAACATAAGTTGGTTTAAACTACATGTACTATGCAACCAATCAATCCACACATTATTTTTATGGTACTTTTATAATAATAATTATGCAATATTGTTACAGCATGAGCTCGATGGAGTTTAAAATTGATGGTTCACTTTTGAAAACATTATTTCTCTCCTTTCTTTAAAAACATTCCAACAGGAAGCAGTTTGTTCATATTCACAAGCTTCTGTCATGCTTGTTGCGAGAGTGTAACACCAGTACGTCACTTATTATCTGTTCACTCTCCCTTGACAAGCAACATTCATACACTGAAGACATGAAAAATACAGACTATGCTATGTACAGTTTGAAGAGTGACATTATCTGATGTACAGCTGTAGGACAATTTTAAATATGAAGCAGTAAAAATTGTGTAGAGGCAATTACATTTGTTTGTTTTTTCTGACAAAAAGTGACAGAATTCTCACCCATAAATTTCTGTGTTAGGATCGCTTTGGTCCTTAGTCCATTTAAAAAACTATTAAATAGTCTTAGTATAATAGAAATGTTCTTTGCAAATGTACTGTGTTCCCCTGCAAAAAAAATAATATTTAAAAAAATGAAGGAGCAACTCCAAACAAAAGTTTTTTAACCACCTAGGAACAATATTGAGTTGTTCCAAACAAACATCCATACCACCCCTACCCCACCCCCACCCCCACCCCCCATGAAAGGTTTTTTTGGTTTAAAATTCAACCCCACTACAGCTCCACCCCACCCATCTGGATATTCCAATTTAGCTTCATTCTTTAAAACTTTGACCTTCCATGGGGGGTGGAGGGGGGTGTTGTGAAGTATTTGGGTAGAAATTTCACTTGATCACTCGCTCGATCAGCTGTTAACCTTGAGCCTGCAATTTATGATGGTCACCAGCCTTACCCGTGGAGATTTTGTGGTGGGTGGGCAGTTGGACGCAGGGGTTGGAGGGGTCAGTGGAGCAAAACCACATGTCCCAAAATTGGATAGAAATTAAGGGGAGCCAAATTTTGAGAAAAGTTGATTGAGCCGGTAGAGCAGTGGTAAAACTCCACTGATGATTTCCATCCATTTTTACACCAGGTATAAGTAAGGATGTCTGAAGGTGTGCAGAATCTTTTATTAAGAGCAGTTTTTATATTCACAATGGGTTTATAGGATTTTTTGTAGGTTATTGTGCATTTGTGGTAATCCAGAAATTATCTTTTCATTGAATGTTCATAGAATAATTTATTGGAGACAATTTCGATGAATTTGGTGCATCCAGAAAATAAGAGCCTCTTGATTAGTATTACTAATTGTATTTTGGTCTTGTAAAGGAAATTAAGCTTTTAATGCAGTTCCACTTATCATCTTCGACCCACAACTTCAAATCCCAAGTGTTGTCATCACTTCCTTTTTGGTGTTTTTGTGTTGTTAAATTGCTTCCAACTGAAAGTTATAATAGAAAATAGCTGCAAATAAATTTTCATACTCAATTGTGTTTCAGATGTAACATGGACATGCAGATTTTGCAGGACAAGAATTAACTCAGAAAGTACCCCGCTCACTTATTGAGCAGATTTCTTGTGAATTGTGATTGTCCGTTTTTGATGAATCAGTGATTGTGAAACAAGGCCTACCCTGGGTGCCAGAGGTTCGTCTCGCTCATATTACATGCCTCTTATGTCTCATTTTTTTCATTGCCGCTTGTTGCCATCATTTGGCCTTCGACTGGCCCTGATGAAAGCATGCTGCAAGAGAGCCTCTGGTACCCAGGGTGATACTAGGTACACATGTAGCTTATCTCTGCCATTTTGTGTTTTGTGATGCTTGTTTTTACAGTGTCAGTTTATGTCCAACATTTCTTGCTCTATTTTTGTAATTAAAATATTAAATAGCAAGAAAGAAAAAGCACAAGAAACTACTGGTTAATTATAAAACAGTCTTCCTATATGGATTTGACTGCAGAGTGCCATGTGCAAGCTGCTATGAGCTGGTGAGTGAAGTGAGTTAGTAAGGCAAATGCTGGCTTGCTTGGTTTGCTGAATGAGAGCTGAAATGAGAATGAAATAGGAAAGCCTGTTCACACTTTTTTTTTTACTAAATCTTGTAGTACCATCTCCAAAGAATGGAATGTGTTAGCAACCAGATTTTACTCGTAGGAAAATAAAAACAATTTAAATTATAAAATGGCGTACTTCTATAAATTTTGCATTCCATAATTCCTTGCAGTAGGAGCAGCCTGTGTACAGCCATCCCATCAATTTCTTGAGGGGAAGGGCAACAATGGGAATAATAAATTGTGTTTGAAATCTGAAGACATGTACAGTCTTTTGATAACATTGCCATTGATCGGTCTCATCCCTACGCGACCAGACCGAAAAGGATTATGGAGAGAAATTTTCAATAGCTGCATATATTATCAAACACGTCTTGAGTTCACCATGCAGTTTCTATTTTGCCAAGATACAGTATCTTGGCAATATGGAAACCGCACGGCGAACTCAAGATGTGTTTGATAATATATGCAGCTATTGAATGTGAATTGATTTCTCTCCATATTCCTTTTCGGTCTGGTCGCATAGGGATGAGACCAATCAATGAGAATGTTTAATCAAAAGACTGTATATGTGGCAGGTTAACAGTACAGATGTTAACTTGAAAGTGTCCTTCTGTTTGTGGTCCAGATACAGATGTCAACAGAATCAATGTTTACATTGAAACTCGATTAACTCGGAAAATGTTGAAATGGCTTTATTTCATTCAGAAAATTAATTGTAACAAATAAATCCAAACAAAAGAGAATGCATTTCTCAAAAGTCCTGAAAACCTTTTGGGCCCCAAAAGCAATGCTCTACCCAAGATGTTTATCAACAAAGATTTGGTGTTGATTTTAAAAGCTTAACAGTACAATCCTGAGTTGATAAAGCAAGTTGTGCTGGTTTGAAGGTTGAAGTTATCACCTTTCAATAGAAACTGAATTTTAAAAATAACTTGGGAACCCGAAATGTCTCCTGGGTTTTTCGAGAAATGCACACCTTTACACAAAGTACGAATCAGTGTGAACAATAGCAAATTGTGCTCTAAACATGAAATTTTTATTGTCAGTAAGAATAATCCCCTTTATTTTGTTAATTTATCACAAATGTCTCTAATAAAATGGCCATGTCAAACATTTACAATAATTATTGTATAGCACAATATTGTGGGTTTTATTAAGATACCCAAAATGTTCCATGTTTCTGGAAATATTCACTCAAAGTTGTGCCACCAGTCTGGTGTTGATTGGTAACACACTTCTTAACAAAATTATCATATTGTGGTTGCAGCAGAATCAAATTTTATCACGTTTCATACTGTTGGTGACACTTGACATATAATATCACCAGTAGTATACAAGACTTGATCAATTGATACAAGACTAAATCTTGGCTGGCAGTGGCTAAAGTTGAATTCAGATTAAATGCAAAGTTTGACAGAACATGTCACGGATCACATTACAGCCGATATAAAAAACAAAAATGAATGACACAAAAAGAAAAAAACAAGAAATCATTGAAAGGGTTGTTGCAAACGGTGCTTAAAAGTGAGAATTTAAGCCAAAATGATCAGTTTTTGTATATGGACATGTTTAGCAAGTGATGAAACAACCCTTATTTTAATAAATAAGGTCACTGAAGAAACATCAAGGGTCTCAGACTAAAAACTGGTTTAACTATGTCTTTTTCTCCACAGTACACACAGCTTAAGTGGTGTAATATTACAATGCTACCTCTTCACAACGGCCTGCAGTAAATTCTGCCCTAAGGTGGCCGTTGTAGAGTGGTTTGACTGTATAAAACGTGATTATTCCAGTTTTGCAAGGAGTGCAGAAACAGTGATTGATGCACATGCAGCATAGGTGTCCAATAGCCCTTTTCGCGGTTAACCTTTCTTATTTGCATTGCAATAAAATTCAACATGATTGCGAGGCAATTTTGGGCTGAAACTACAAAATTGCCCAAAATTGCCTCGCAACCATGATGATTTTTATTGTTATGCAAATGAGAAAAGTTAACCGCGAAAAGGGCTATTGCATCTCATTTGTAAATACTATTGAATGTCTTTCCCATGTGCCACACACTTGAAATTATGGATTAACTGCTTACAAGTAGGGTGGGTGTGAAGCTCTCGAAACGCCTAACAGGATTGGCTGAGAAAAAAATAGCACAAACAAGAGAATGGACCCTAGCCCTGAAACAATAGAGCTTCGTGATACCCAGGGCCAATAAAATTAAAGGTTCTAAAGAGCTTCGTGGCTCCAGTACAAGTATACTATTAAGCCACAGTACTTTGAGAGGTTATTACAAGAAAGTCCATTTTTTACAGTCATTAGAAAGCCAGGAAACACTTTCTCCCAGCTAAGTTCAACAGCTGAAGTTTCATGTCTTCAGTCCCCCTTCCACTTAAGCTGGGAAGTTCAATCTAAACTTTAAGATGAAGTCACTCCAAAAATATTTTAATAATTTTGGAGTGACTGCTAGATCCATGATTTAGTTAATAAAATAGAGGTTATTGTCCTGGAATCCCACTGACATTTCACAGTGTATAAATACAGTATTATCCCAAAGGCAAGCTTATGCATAGCTTGAGTGGTAATTCATCAAAACATAGGGTTGTTGTATGATTTCCAGTTGGCTTGTTTGTTCAGTGTAGGGTATGTTACTTGCCAGGTTGTCCCTGTCCTTGGAGCTGACTCATCAGTTTTTCATCCTGCATGGACATTGCTGTTAGTTTCTTGCCGATTCTATCATGAATCTCCAAATACTTGGCAACACACCGATCCAAACATACTGACTCTCCTTTAGTTAGATCACCTTCTTTGTACTTGGGAGATATACACTTTTTCTGGCATGCCACTGTTAATCTGAAAGGAAATAAATGCTGCACTCTATCAGAAGATTAACGGCTGAACCACGCACAGTGATGCTCTCCCTCAAACAAAAGCTATGTACCTAATAAATGCCCCATAACATACATGTATAGGTATTTCAGTCAGTATTAGGCTGCATTAACCCTTTCGCTGCCAAAGTCGACATTTGGAGCAGCAGACATTGCTTCACTTGTGACGTCATCTATTTGTACGTTGCCAGATAATTTTGATGCTCAACTGATACAGCGAGGACAGATCCATGCACACGTGCCTCCACTTTGAATATGGACCAAATTCTAGCAGAGCTATTCGAAAAAAACATGTTCAAATATTGGCACAAAATAAGGTGGTAAATTAGGTCAATACACCTGCAATTGAACAATGTTTCATTTCCAGCGTTTTTAACGCTTATGCCAAACCTTTTCCGGTCGATAGAAAGGTAATAGAGAGTAGAAGATACGAAGAGAAGAAAAGGGGAGAAAAAGGGAAAGTAAAAGAAGCAAAAAATAATCAGAAAGGTTCCGCAAAAAAAAAGTCTTTTTTTTTTTTTACTTATGCGCATGCGTTTAACCTAAATATTACACTTTACAAGACGGAATCTAGTTCATACTGTAGCGCAAGTGTAGCAAATTGCTTTTGTAGCAATGTTTATTGACATTTGGCCATGTCGCTCCCAAAAATCCGATTTAACGGTAAAAAAATACCCTTTTTTAAAAAAAATTCAGCCGTGAAAGGGTTAAAGCTGGCAGGATGATTATGTATGTTCTTTTTGATTTGCTGCTTGTATTTGTGGCTCAAAATCCAAACCTATACACCTTATTCATAAATGGCGACCGATTCATGATTCTTTTATATCTATGTTAATTTGCCTCACTAGCCTCATTTTAGCGTGTAAATTCTTTTGAATTTTGCACATGCTAACAAGGCTTGTGAGGCTAATTAAAATAAATACCTAAGAATAATAAATCCACCGCCATTTATGAATAAGGTGTATGCTCTTGCACAAACAATCCCAGTAACTATGCATGCTATTCAGTCATATATTCTGATATTAATGTATTGACAAGACCACTATAAATGCTAAACCAGCGGTACACACACACACACCAGTACTCCATGGTACAAACACCTTCACAATGAGCAGTATCATAGAGCACGATAGAGACCAACATTCATACAAATTCCACCTCAATAATACAGAAACCTGTCCATTATGGATACATTAGCCAAAAATAATCCAAGCAGTTGAATGATTATACAGGAAGTGGGAGCAATTTCAGACATTTCAGAATACCCGGCCACCTATGCACATCTTTCTAAATGTTTTCTAGAACCAGGCTGATGAAAACAAAAGAAAATATTCATATTCAATGACATGCAAATAAGTGGCCGGGTATTCTGAAGTTTGGCACTTTAAAATAACATTTAAAAAAGTTTTTTCATGAAATCCAAGTGCCACGCAGCCACCGAACTTATTTTTGTAGTATTCTGAAGTTTAGCCCATTTTGCTTTCACTATGCTTAAGCAATTAATAGAATAGAAATAGAATAGAAACTTTATTAAAGTGTCAAAAGCCATCTAGCTAGGGAAAAAAAATCCCTTACTAATTTGGGGACACCAATTAAAGAAAAATTTACAAACTAAAAACTATATACAGTAATATATAAAACATCTACAGTTATCTAATTAGCTTTTAAAAACTTTAAAAAAGAGTGCAGAGAAGGGGACTCACCGGTTGTACAAGTCTGTCATCATTTCAATTTCCAGTTCGGCGACCATCTGAGCCTTTACTGGGTCCATAGTTATAGCTTTCGTTGTTTAGTTTTACTGCCTCTTCCAACCAGAACGTCTAACTAAAATGTATTTTTTAACACACACGTGTTCAGGAAGGTGTCTTGGCCGCCATTTTGAAACCGGTCTTCTCTCGTTAAGGAAGAGCGAGATCTGGGTACGAGAGACATTGTTCCCATTTTGTTCCCTGTTGTGCAGGTTGGGGGTGCACGTGGGTTTGGGTACTGTTGCAAGGGTATAGTAGGGGCGAGAATCAGGGACAAAATGCTCCGGAAAGTCTATTGGATGTAAAGAAAATTTATCAAAATTTTAACTGAAAATACTCTAACATCATAATCAAATAGAGAGTCATTGAAAATACAAAACTGAATGTACTAACGAGAAGTCCAAGGACTACTGCAAAACTGATACAACGAGTAAATATATTTCAAACAATATTTCGGCTGGCCAGACCAGCCTTCTTCAGGTTATAAGATGTTACTAAATTATAAAATGAAAATACAACATTATATAAAGGAGAATGTCGCAATACCACGTGGGTTGAACAGACGTGATGAATTGTAGTTTATGTATACTAGCCTTATCGTTAGTTTTTGTTATCTTGCAGGTCATTTCCGCCCCTCCTCTTTTTTTGAATATGTATTGCGACATTCTCCTTTATATAATGTTGATTTTCATTTTATAATTTAGTAACATCTTATAACCTGAAGAAGGCTGGTCTGGCCAGCCGAAATATTGTTTGAAATATATTTACTCGTTGTATCAGCTTTGCAGTAGTCCTTGGACTTCTCGTTAGTACATTGATTCATTTTAGCTGATTAGGTCTCCTCCTGTGAGATCCAACGAAAAACCAGCAGGATCTTCGTCCACGATTTTTGCAGTTAAACAAGTTTATAAAACTGAATGCAAGGCTGGCACTACGGCAAAGGGCAGATTTATTAATGGCCAATATTTCGAGGCCTTTTTAAATCATAGAGGGAACATTTTGTCACCAGAAGGCATTAACCGAAGGAACGAACGCTGAACTCATTTTTGTATCATACACTAGTATATATGTCATATATTATTTTTATCTTATGTTTACAAGTGCGCTGTCTACATGTCATCAGCCTCGTTCCCATGGCTTTTCTCTTCGAGAGAGAGGCCCCTCTCTCGAAGGGAAAAGCCCTGGGAAGGAGGTTGTACATGTCATGTATTAGCCAATCATTTATAACCATGTAATTTTCAAATTTTAGGAGCCGTTACAATATTTTCTTTCAGTACAGCCCTGGCCCTGAAGACTAATACTATTAGTCGAAATATTGGCCATTAATAAATCTGCCCTTTGCCGTAGTGCCAGCCTTGCATTCAGTTTTGTATTTTCACATTCAAGTGACGCCTGGCACGAGATCTTTCACAAGGAAGATCCGGCAACTACCAGCAAGTTTAATTTCTGCGTCGTGTGGACCTCTGCATTCAAAGGGTTTTCAAATAGAGAGTGACAGAAGGAAAAAAGGTGAATATAAATTAGTGAAAACAGAAAAGATTTGGTTTGAGTTATTTGATTAGAAACATCTCGTGAACTCGGAGGCATCGGCACTTTTTAACTCACGGAGAGGAGCGAAGCACCGCCGGACCCCACACGCGGACTCGTGAGGCAAGGGAAAAATCGAGCGCCTTTTCCTAGAATAAGAATAGTTTTATTACTTGTAAGATACTTCAATTAGCGATACGCGGTTTTTTATTTATTGTACAATATTATTCTTTTACTCATAGCTAAATTAGTATTATTATTTTATAAGTAGTTAGATTAAAATTTTGCTGTAAACTTTAACCAAATTCAACCGGCGGTCTAGGGGCTGTAAGATATAAACTTTATAAACTATTTTCTCTCTATTTTTCAAATAAACGCTGGTGCTTCCACAGGAGGCCCACACAAACTGTGTGACCGTTCGTATTTTTAATTTAGAGGAAATGTATGGGAATATCGAAAAGGTTCACTTATCGTATATATTAGAATTTAGAATTTACTGTAATGAATATTCATATATAAGATCAAAATACACGAAAACGTATTTTTACCTGAAATGTTATGTGTTGTCGTTCTTGTAGCTGAAAACAGCTAATTTAAGCGATTTGAAGGGTTTTGCATCGGACGTTTACCTGAGCGTATAGTAGAGAGACAAGGGATGAATATTCATCACAGTATATTACGATAAGTGAACCTTTTCGATATTCCCACACATTTCCTCTAAATTAAAAATACGAACGGTCACACAGTTTGTGTGGGCTCCCCGTGGTGCTACAAATTTGCATTGAATTAACCGGATACAAACGGGTATAAAATACACACTGCTGTTATAAACATGACAAAACAACGCATGTTGTTAAAAACTTTGATTAACGACTTGACGTTTCGTATGCTTCAACATACATCTTCAGAAGTGAAGGTTAGACTATCTGTTTAAGTTGAAATGGCCGAAGAAACAGATTGTGTGGGCTCCCTGTGGTCGCTGTTGTTTTGCCGTTATTACAGTTTTTGAGACATTGTACATCCACCCCCTCCCTACTTCCCTCAAGAAAAATTGGAGACGTGGAGGGGGGTTACCTAGCTACGCAGGCTACTTTATTTGAACCTCTGCGGTTTAAATTCTTCAAAAATTACCCTAATACGAGTCTAATATATACAGACTATAAATATGCTCAGTACCATGAATGGCGAGCCGGAATCAGCTGTAGCCGAGACATGATACTGTCCTTTGTTAGAGTTGACTCCGCATTTTTTTTACGAAATTATCACCCAAATGTTAATTTAGTAGTTTGTCGCGCTTTTATGTTCTGTGACCCTATGATAACTTGAGGTATCGGTGAGTGTCTTCTCAGTCTTCACACGACTTATCTCATTTAGTTCTTTCACTCGCTCATGTAAGCCTGTGAAAGTCTTCCTTCTTGATATATTTGGTTTTATTTCGGGTTTCTGGAAAGACGTTCTCGAACACATCCAGTGAAAGTTTTGCCACGCTGTTATTCACTTGTATGCTGCTCCGCAAAATTCTCGCAGTTATTTTTAACTTCAGGTTTCGGAACTAGTTGGCGCAGAAGATTTGTGAATCTAGGATCATTTGTTGTGGCTTTCCTCATCAAATGTGGGGATATTAGAGCAGGTAATGTGGTAGTCGCTATAGTGTGTCCTAGTGTAGCCTCGAGTTTTAATAGCCCGCTCTTTCAATCTGGGATTGACCAACATGTCTTCGAGAGAGCTATAAGGGCTCCTTTCAGGGAAAGAATCTTCGCTTGATAGACACGCCAAACGTATAGAGCGTTCCTCTGCATTACTTTGAGTCCTCTTTAATTTACTGCGAGATGATCCCTCTGCAATTGGAGGCAGGCTAAATACATCAGGGTTTGATTTACCACGCCTCAGCAAATTTTGCCTTAAGCCTTTAATAGCATATTCTTTCTCCCATCTTAGCCGACTCGCTTCTTTCTTCTGCCAGTGGTTAATTTGATCGATCACGTCCTCCAGTTTACCTTCTTCAAAAACATTGCCTCTCAAAATCGTTTGCCCTGTTTTGCTGTCTTTAACTTTCAGAGCCGTATGTAAACCATGAGCTCTCGCAAGTTCCCTTTGTCTGGACTCCATGTTTGTTTTGCCTAATTATCAACCAATCGTTAAACAAAGATTTGTTTACTTTAAAGAAATTTTGGGGGAGTTATATAACCTGTTAACAACTGGTGCGGGATGTTTTATATTTGAACCACGTAGCCTGTGAAGTCAAGTGACTTATATGCCTCGTACATGAATAATTTGCCTTCATTAACGTTCCCTTCTATTGTTTTACTACACACTTTATTCATTGTTCAGTTGTAATTTAACACAATTTGCATATCATTTGCAAAGTATTGGCTTGATTGCAGCTTGTAACTTTCTGAGTAGGGATTAAAGCACGTTACAGACGAGCAAGTTTTCTATAGCAAGTGTCCGTGACAAGTTTTACAAGTTTCACTTGCTCGTGTGTATGAATAACAAGTTTTCTTTGACAAGTTTTGCCTTGACAAGTTTTATTTGCCCGTGTGAACGAATAAAAAAGTAATCTTTGACAAGTTTTAGCCAGCAATTCAATTGTACAGCGGACGAATAAAACACAACGCCGTGTTATTCGTTGACCATGGCTTACCACAGGAAGCCCAAGCTTACTATAAGAGTTTGTATGGAGAATACGAACTGATAATTATAATAAAAAATTAAACGAGTAAATAGGCCAAGTTGCTAAATATAACTTCAAAAAACATTACATGGTGTTGTTTGTTGTCTTTTTATGGTGTTTTTTCGCAATTCTAGCGATTTAAAGTCCTTTACCCTACGGCGTATAAAAGAGAGACAAGGAAGGAGACTGACTTGCATTTCGGCCATCGAACCCGCTGCCAAAATAGCTCGAATTTTCTAGCGAATAAAGAATGCACTTACAATTTTCCTCGTGGAGCTCACAAAGTGAAGTTTTCAGATCCCCTTTCTTTTGTCCAATTGAGCATACCTTGGGTCTTTGCAGTTGTAGCCCATCAAAAACATCGAACAACAATTCAAAATCGGCGCCAATTATAGCCTGCGAATACAGCCGCCTCTCATCGCTCCCGGCCGCTAGGGGCGTTCGCGCGAGAGAGCGTCTGCGATTTACTTTGAGAAATTCCATACTGATGACGTAAATCACCCGTCGCTAATCTCGTATAATTACTAGTAGCAATCATAGATTATAGTGCGTCTCCTTATCCCGTGGCACCTCGTCTTGACCTAATACCTCAGTTTCATGAATTAATTTAGCCACTGTTTAAAAGGGCTATGTCGCGAGATATGTCACGCAAGCAAAAACGTGGGGCCGACATCAAACAAATCATTCACGCTATCGCCGTGGGATCGGGCAAAATCCTGCCGTGCTGTGTACTCCGAAAGGTCTCAGATTTTTCCGACGTATAAATAGTATGTTTGTCTTGATTTCATTTTCGTTATTTCTCCGATTCTGAAATCATACTCCTCAGTACATGTACTAATACCGGAACCGGAAATGAGAAATTTCCGAGAAAGCCTGAAAAAGTGCTCCCGTGATAAACTTCTTGGACACCGCGCATGAAATCGACGTTTAAGTCACGCAACATTCAACGTCAATTTCGCAGGATTTTTCGGATAAAATTACAACTACCAGTTGCAAGTAAGACACAAGACTATTGAATATAATTCCTTTATTAGCTAGACAAATTTTAGTCACAAAACTGCGAAATCTTTAGTCGCAAATGCGCCCGATACAGGCGCAATTTCGAGCACTGCAAAGTTATTAAATCTGCATTCGCCCTGGCGCGGACGGTCAGTGAATTATTGCTACAAGACATACAGCGAATTGCACCGTACCGTAGAACATCGCGAAGAACGACGTCGGTATTTAGGTGAAAGCTTCCCCAATCAGGCAGAGAACCACAGCAAAATCAAGATATAACATTCAAAACATACCAGAACGGTAGCGAGGAAAATCCGATAACTTCTTGCTTGATTCCAAAGAGACCCAACAACTTACTTGGTCCGGAGAAGAACCTTCGTCCAATTTTTCCACTGCGTACTTTTAGTAGGCATTGAAATATTGAGCCGTACGATTCCAAAATCGGGAAAATATCCGAAACTAAGTCAAGACAAATAGATTATTCACATGTGACATTTCGGAACCCCAGCTCCCCGGGATGATGCCTGATTTCCACGCGCTGCTGGATACCATTGTGACGTTTCAACATGGCGCAGATTTGGTACCGACACTTTTTTCGATTCGTTCCGCCTAGCCGACAAGATTAGGAAGCGTCTCCTTCGTCGACGCAACTAGTAGTAATCATAGATTATAGTGCGTCTCCTTATCTCGTGGCACCTCGTCTTAGCCTAGTACCTCAGTTTCATGAATTAATTCAGCCACTGTTGAAAAGGGCTATGTCGCGAGATATGTCACGCAGGCAAAAACGTCGGGCCGTCATCAAACAAATTCACGCTATCGCCGTGGAATCGGGCAAAATCCTGCCGTGCTGTGTACTCCGAAAGGTCTCAGATTTTTCCGACATATAAATAGTATATTTGTCTTGATTTCATTTCGGTTATTTCTCCGATTCTGAAATCATACTCCTCAGTACATGTACCAATACCGGAACCGGAAATGAGAAATTTCGACGTTTAAGTCACGCAACATTCATTGGAAATTTCGCAAGATTTTTCGGATAAAATAACAACTACCAATTGAAAGTAAGACACAAGACTGTTGAATATAATTCCTTTATTAGCTAGACAAATTTTAGTCACAAAACTGCGAAATCTTTAGTCGCAAATGCGCCCGATACAGGCGCAATTTCGAGCACTGTAAAGTTAAATTATCTGCGTTCGCCTGGCGCGGCCGGTCAGTGAATTATTGCTACAAGACATAAGCGAATTGCACCGTACCGTAGAACATCGCGAAGAACGACGTCGGTGTTTAGGTGAAAGCTTCCCAAATCAGGCAGAGAACCACAGCAAAATCAAGATAGAACATTCAAAACATACCAGAACGGCAGCGAGGAAAATCTGTAACTTCTTGCTTGATTCCAAAGAGACCCAACAACTTACTTGGTCCGGAGAAGAACCTTCGTCCAATTTTTCCACTGCGTACTTTTACTAGGCATTGAAATATTGAGCCGTTCGATTCCAAAATCGGGAAAATATCCGAAACTAAATCAAGACAAATAGATTATTCACATGTGACATTTCGGAACCCCAGCTCCCCAGGATGATGCCTGATTTCCACGCGATGCTGGATACCATTGTGACGTTTCAAAATGGCGCAGATTTGGTACCGACACTTTTCTCGATTCGTTCCGCTTAGCCTAGACGACGCGCTAAGAATGCTGGATACTATTGTGACGTTTCAAAATGGCGCAGATTTGGTACCGACACATTTCTCGATTCGTTCCGCTTAGCCGACAAGATTAGGAAGCGTCTCCTTCGTCGACGCAATAATAATGTGCATGCGGTGAAACCAAATGAAATGAAAGGTGTTGACAGGCCCATCACAAATCCAACTAGCGCCTGGCGTGTTTGTTGTGACCTTTGTTCACTGGGTTTTAAGTGTAGTTTGATTTTTACAGTTTAGCCCTGATCAGTATGTCTTTTAAAGATCTACCCCTAGTTTTGTATGAAACAAGGGGAGGTTCTTTATAGATCCGTCTGAGCAAAGATTGTGATTCATTTGTCCATGAGGATGTAGGCACACAGGGTTGTATTGTGTTACAAAGGATAACATTTCCTTGCGCGCAGTGGTTTATTTTTTCTGTTTCCATCTTTGCCGTGAAAATATTGGCGAAAGAAACCGCCATTTTCGACCCCGGCCATTGGGGTGCCATGAGTCTAAAGGTAGTCTTTCCGCTAAAAGCAGACTGATGATGATAATTACGGGATTCTTCTTCCCATGTATCGCCGATAAATGTTCATTCATCCAGACGTGCACGAGTGGCGCCGTTTGAAATATCAATAACTTGCCATATCCGGTCGGTAAATTGACAAAAGTAGAAAAACCTCTTCATCGCAGATAAAACTATAAAAGCCTGAAACTGACTTGCTTGTAACATCAAAACATTAAACATAGGACAAATAGATTGAACGCAGAGTCGTACAGTTTCTAACGACATACAAGATTAATTCTCGCAATTGGCGATTGAGTTACAACACTGCATAATTTAAAGCATAATTATGTTAAATTATCAAGTTGGCCAATCAGCGCTCCTGTCTTGATGCGGGACAGATTTTCGTCATCAGTATGGAATTTCTCAAAGTAAATCGCAGACGCTCTCTCGCGCGAACGCCTCTTGCGGCCGGGAGCGATGAGAGGCGGCTGTATTCGCAGGCTACGCCAATCATGCCTGAGGCGCGGACAAACATGTTCGACCTCGTCCGGCACTGGGCACAAGGGTCAAAATACAACATCACCGGGGAGGGCATGACACTCGCCTTTCTACCGGAAAGGACAGCATTTGTCAACTTCATTGTTTTTACTCCGCCACTCAAGCGAAGCGTTGGCCCCCGAAACTGCATGATCGGGAAGGAGCTGATCATGGCCAGGTACGTATCTTTTTTCTGTTTTAAAAATAGCACAAAGCTTATCCATAAGATTATAAACGTGAACTATTATATCTGCAGCTTCCTTTTTGGTATTTTTTCACTTATGGTCCAAAACGACAGGTAAATAATTATACGGGACAAGCTGTGTTGTCTCATTTAGGAAAACTGCAGGACGCACAGCAGCACTGTGAAATCGGTCTTTAATTTTGCAGCTTGAAAGCATCACTCACTTGCATGAGGTGATAACGCTCGACTGAAACTTCGCGGGTTTTTCTAATATTTTTAGTTAGATTATTTTTTTTTGTGGAATTTAAATGGATTCCTCTGGTCCACTGCGAATTGGCGGGCAAAATAAAATAGAGCGTTACCGAAATTTGCGTTAAAGTTTAGCCGATATTCTTTTTTGTCCTTTCTTTTTACTGTGCGAATCCAAAAACCGTGAACATTTTGATTTGATTTTGACATTTCCTATTGTGCAGCAACCAATCAGAAGCGACTCGAAAACGCAAGAAACCCAAACAAACGGTTAGTCACGAAACCACGCTTCTCGGTTTCCTTGCAAACGAATCGTCGCCACCTCGCTGTATTTTTTTATTGCTAGTTTACCTTTCGTCTTTCTTTGTAAATGAAGTAGAAATCTGAGCGATTTTACTGTAACGGCTGAAAACAGACAGACGTTTAGCTATTCGTTTACCTCATGCTCAGTTGTCGAGTTGATCGGTTTGTCAGAGTTGTCCGTCACTTGTCCCTGGAGAAAGTGAATTGTCGAAAAAGCTACTGAGCGAGGACAAAATCGGGTGTTCCGGCGAATGAAAGTGTTAACTTACGGAATGCAAATATGTAACTACAGTACCTCTCCCTCTAACTTGCCGTAAACTTGTCAACTTTTATTCCCAGCACGGTAAGTTTTACATCTACTACACAACGTTTCTTTTGCTTTGATTTCTCGCTGATCAGCAGCTTAAGCTACTTTGCCGTGTGTGGCTAATTGCAATACGCCCTTGCAAAATTTGAAGGCGAGAATATTCGATGATATCTGATAATGACCGATAATCACAGGTCGCACCAGATGAGGGTTTCTGTGGATCGAAAAATAATCGCCACCTGCAATAATCTTAATAAAATTTGAAAATCTGACCCGCTGTTTTTTTTTTGTTTTTTTTTTTCTTTTTCTTTATAGGCTTTAAATTTCTTAACTTCCGAATCGAACCTTGGCCGTTTGGGCGATTTTTTCTCAACGAAATGTCACGGGGCAAAGCTTTGAACGGCGTGATATGACCGTTGAGAAGAAAATCGCGCGCAAACCAATCAACCGCAAAAGCAGAAAAGACAAAAATCTTAAATTTTACAACGTTAACGGTATAACTGCAAAAAAAAAAAAAACAGAAGTTTGCTGCTTCAAATATTGAGACGATCTATCAGCTACTATGCTTAAAAGTGACGGTACTGATTACAGTTTGTTTGGTTCAGTACAAAACATAAATGAGTATTACTTTTACTCTGAGCTTTGTGGAGCAGATCGATCAAGTCAATTCCTTTAATACTTTCTAATTCGTAGGTACAGTTCACGTAAGACATAATCAGCACGGTCAAGTTTTCGATGAAGGAAAATCGTATCCTCAAGTTATTAGAGAAAACGTATTGGACTTGTACAACGCTGGATTAACTGACAGGCAGAGGCGGCGATGATTCTTTTGCAAGGAAACCGAGAAGCGTGGTTTCGTGACTAACCGTTTGTTTGGGTTTCTTGCGGTTTCGAGTCGCTTCTGATTGGTTGAAATGTCAAAATCAAATCAAAGTGTTCACGGTTTTTGGATTCGCACAGTAATGTGTCAATTGCTCCAGGTAATACTAAATGTAACAAATTAAAAATACAGCTGAAAATACAATATTTTATATAATTATATGTTTAAAACTAACATTTCTTGCTAAATTTTGTGTTCTTCTCAGCAGTATCGATATTTTTTCCTATGTTCGAGCCAAATGCTTATAACTTTTGTGGTGTATATTTTTGCCCACCATTTTACAGTGGACCAGAGGAGATGATTTTCACTCATCCACAAAAACCATCTGACTAAAAATATTAGAAAAACCCGCGAAGTTTCAGTCGAGCGTTCTCACCTCAAGTGAGTGATGCTTTCAAGCTGCAAAATTAAAGACCGATTTAGCCAGCATAACAGGCGTTATTGGGGCGCTCAAGCGGGTTTGTCGCCTCAGGCATAAATGGCGCCGATTTTTGAATTGTTGTTCGATGTTTTTGATGCCGGAGCTACTACTGCAAAGACCCAAGGTATTCTCAATTGAACAAAAGAAAGGGGATCTGAAAACTTAACTTTGTGAGCTCCACGAGGAAAAATGTAAGTGCATGCTTTATTCGCTAGAAAATTTAAGCTATTTTGGCAGCGGGTTCGATGGCCGAAATGCAAGTCAGTCGCCTTCCTTGTCTCTCTCTCTTATACGCCGTAGGGTAAAGGACTTGAAATCGCTGAAATTGCGAAAAAAAAAACACCATAAAAAGACAACAAAGAACACCATGTAACGTTTTATGAAGTTTTATTTAGCGGCTTACACTATTTACTCGAACACCATGTAACACCATGTAACACCATGTAATAGCGGCTTACCCTATTTACTCGAACACCATGTAACACCATGTAATAGCGGCTTACCCTATTTACTCGTTTAACTTTTGATTTTAATTATCAGTGCGTTTTCTCCATATAAACTCTTATAGTAAGCTTGGGCTTCCTGTGGGCTTACATCAGCTTACATGTATTTAACAAGGGAGAATTGGCATGGGAAGATTAATACCAGGAACTTCAGCTCTCGTGAGCTCAAGAACCTCTTCGTAGTCAGTATTTTTTGGTTTATATTTCTATAGGATTCTGCCTTTGTGATTCCACAAACTTTCTCTTGTTCCAAGGTATTCTAGTAGAAGCGATGTGGCAGAATCGGTACAACGAACAGTTTTAGCTGCCATGTTGTTATCCGCCATGACTGCTACTCCAAACAACAAGACCGAGCGCCCGCGATTTCGCAACGATTCTTGTCAAGTTTTCCTTGTTGAGCATACACACAAGCAAGTTTTGCGATTTATCAAGTTTTCCTATGACAAGTTGCCTTGTTCAAAAGCTAGCATGACAGCTTTTGAACAAGTGCACTTGATAAGGAAAATCTTGACAAGTTTTTATTTACACACGAGCAAGTAAAACTTGTCAAGGCAAAACGTGTTAAAGAAAACTTACTCGTGAATGTGTTGTCTGGACAACTCGGAATACGCTTCAAAACACGGAAAATCGACTTCGAACATGCCACTCACTCGGGCGCCATCTTGGAAATGTTTGTGCACGGTCAATGTCACGTGACTTGTAAAATCGTAAACAAAGACATGACTCTTTGAAGTTCGCCGGGTTTCCTAACCAGTCCCCTCTACTAACTATGGTGTAACGTGCTTAAATCAGTGAACCACCAGCTCAATCCTTCATGTAAGACCAATCTTCTTGTCCTCCCTTCGGTTCCACACGTCCTTTTTCCCACTTGCGCATCAGAAAAATTATTAGCTTTGTAGGACCTGGCCTTATGTTTCCACCAATAGCGTAGCTCCACCGCTTACTATATAAAACCACACACTACCCACAATTCCTTGATTCGCTCCGACGAAGGGCTAGCGCTCGAAACGTCAGCTACTTGAATCTTTTTACGGTGGTCAATTTACCTTATCGACTCAGTCGATAAAACTAAATTCTGGCCTTATGTGTTTAACACGAAGAGGGCTAAGCAGTAGGACCTGCTCGCGTCACACTAAATGTTGCACGTATCGTAACATTTTTAAAACAACAACTTTTAGCGCACGTTGATAATATGCTGTACATGTAACGGATTTTTAATTTAACGCGTTGGAGCAGTCATGCGTTGGAGCGTATCGCTAAAAATCAGTTATACGCGTGCTCAGTTACACTGTGTCTAAACTGCCTGAGTGTTAATGACACAAACTCACTGCAATTTACTCTCTCTACGACTTTCTTATTTTTAGCTCTAACCTTTGATAACGAGTAAAAAGATAATCTAGGATCTTTTCACGGCTGTCAAGGCTTGAAGTCAATTTATTTACTAGGAGTCATCCGGCATATGCATGTTATGTTATGTCGTGAAGAACCCCAAAAAAGAAAAACTACAATGAGGCTTTGCCAACCTGCACAAAAAAAAAAAAAAATTTATATATATATATATATGGATGGACCGAGACTTCCCGTATATAAATATATGGATGTACCGAGACTTCCCGCGGTGAAATAACGAACATAAAGATGCAAAGAAACAATTTAAAACAAATCTATGCAACAACGAAGAAACAAATTTTTACGCAGGTAGTTTTATACCGTTTCAAGTATATTACCCCATTAAAGCCTTAATTTATGTGGTTATATTTTCTAGTCCTAGGAGATCAAATGCTTCTTTACAGTATTTCTCTATTACTCTTGTCCTCTCAATGGGGGATTCTTGTCGCCACTGGTCAGCATTTGTTGAAGAATTCCTCACTGAAGAAAAAACATCTTCCTTTTCTCTTAATAGTTCCTCTTCACTCGGAGAAGTGTTTCTTAGGACCCAGTTATGAATACTTGGCGACATCTCAAATCCTGCGAACCTGTACATATTTCTCGATGTTTCAATCGGATGCTTAGCCAGATCTTCGTAATGCACTTCAAGATATTTCACTTGCAAGTTAGTAGGCAAGTCTCGTCCAAACTTTATATTTTGAGCTAATTTTGAGCACTGCTTACCAACGGTGTTGGGAAATCGCCAATGATGATATTCTTCCATCCATTTTAACTTTATTCTTGAGTTGAAACTCGCGCGTGGGTCACGCACAAGTTGAATGACTCGCACATCAGTTTCAGGGTTTTCTAAAAACACGTCAGGTATCACTGTTGACAACAGCGCATCTGGCACTCTTGGTTCACCAATTTTTGTCACACTATGTTTAAATTTTGAAAGACAAACTTTATCTACGAAGTCCGGAATTTTGGTCAAATCTTGGCTTGTTCCCTTACAAAAAGCGTCACTTGTAAAAGGGTTCTTTACAAAAGCACCACTCCACTGCTTTTGTGTATAAGAAAGAAATTTAGTTCCTGCTTCGGAATCGGCAAATTTGCAGCTTAATATTCCTCTTAACACATCAAGAATATTTCTCTTCCAATGAGCAACTTGCATTGGGTCTTCTTTATTCCATTGGCTTGTAATCCATAGTGGCTCATAAACAGTAAACAACTGTGGATCTTCAGCAAACATCTTCGTCGTAAATGTTGTTCCCGAGCGGTCTGCGCCGTAGATCAAAAGACTTGTTCGTTGGTGTTCTTGAGGATAGGTCGGTTGATAGACTGGTTTAATTGGTGTAAACTTTGGGCCGAGATTTTCTCTTGTTATCAGCCCGTGAGATGAGGTTAGAATAGAAGCGGCTTGGTGGGACATCGCTTGCGTATTTTGCGAACGACGAAAAACACCGGTGGAAAACATTGTGTTGTTTGTATCAGATTCCAGAAAAACTTTGGCAACCGTTGGCTTATTGACTGAAGAGTGAGTTTGAGGTGGGGATACGGTGGCTCGTGGAATGTACATCTTAGGAAATATCTGGAGCCTCGTACTCACGTAAAATAATGCAACTGATGTAGAAAGGACAAGAAACAAAAGCAAAAAATAAAATCTTGAGTTAGATGTACTCCTACAAGGCATCCTTGCATCGACGACTTTTTCTTAAAGATAGTCTCAACTTACAGTCATGAAAAAAAAAGCCTTCGGTCTGCAAATGTATTTATCAAAATATTCTATTCACTGACTTATTGACGTGGCGCAGTGTTGAGTGAAATTGATTGATTGGCCGATAGATCAAATTTTACGCTTGCCTTACCAAGACTATTCTTTCAAATATATTGTGTAATCCTCAAGAAGTTATAGAAATAGTAATAAGTACACGTTGTTTTCTGTTTTACACCTAAATCTTAAACAACAAAAAATGATTTATTAAAAAATCACCAAAGATCGAAAATTTGTTGTTTTTCTTGGCAGGGAATTTAAGATTACTTCAAGCACACAGCAGTACATTTAAAAGAAAATTAAAAAGTTAATTAATAACCATGAACATCAAGCCGGAGATTTGGTTTCTTTCTATATTGTTTTATCTTGGGTCAAGGAACCGGGATGGAATAAAAAAGAATGTGTCTATGTCACATGTACAAAGATTGTTCTGCTGTAAGATTTGGGAAATAAATTTGCCAAAGATGTTGTTTGGCTGACAATACAAATTTGCGCTTGTATCTCGCATATTAGTAAAAGTGAATGTTTCATTAAGATGTTGTTGTAGCTAGGAAACTAAATTACATTCAGTGTGGGCGACACGCATTGATTGTATATTGAAGTCCAAGTTTTATTTCTTTATTTTACAAGCAAATGAATAGCTGAAAGTTAGTATATAAAGTACAAGTGCAAAACATAATACATGAAAAATAATGTATGAGCATCATCGAGCACACATCCACTCCAAAAACTCCAAAATTATTTATTTCGGGGTCTTTCATGATACATAATTATAGCGATTTGAAGTTTACTGACCGATGTCTATCGGATGCAATTTGCCTTTCTACCTATAACTTCAAGTCTAAGAAGAACTTTGAAAAATGCATAACACGTCTTCGTTTCCACGAAATGGGATATTAGTTTCTAAAGAACTGTGGCGGTGCTGCGTCGGTGGGGAAGAGAAAATACTCCGAAAATTTGGTTAAATCGACTTAGTTGATAAGGTCAATTGGCTACAGTAAAGATATTGAAACTGCGGCTGACGTTTCAAGCGCTTACGTACCCCTTCGTCAGAGCGATTCGCTCTCATGAGGCGCTAACATCAGCTCAGTTGAAATCATGAAACGTCAGCTTTTGAATATCTTTACGGTGGCCAACTGACATTATCAACTTAGTTGATCAATCCAAATGTTCGGGAAATTTTCTTCATCCAGACTCTGAACTCCCCGAGACAGAGGCATTTTCTTTAGACTTCACACAAGACCACAGTGCGCATACGAGAAAGAAGATAATCGTGTTTATTTCACACTTCCAAATTCCAATTAGATCTGGAAACTGTCGACAATTAGTTCTCGCGTACTAAATACTTTGACACTTAGGCCCGGTTCAAACGTCGAATCTAATGCATATGAGCAAGAACAAATAGATTTTGCTCCTTTGCATTAGATTCGGCACATAAGAAGTTCGACGTTTGAACCGGGACTTAAATAAATTGATTTAAAAGTTGTTCTCAATGCTTCTTTTGTCATTATGTTTGGCCAATCAAGAGCGAGCAATTTTGCTTGCAAATAACCGTTCCTGCTATGTTGTCAATCTCGTAACCAGTCCTTCGCTTCGTAATCCTGACTGTAAAGAGGAACTGATACATTACAATGAAGCTCGAATGAATTGTGTACCGGCCTGTGTCCCATCAACTGCACAACATGAGGACAGGCGGTCCAGAAATCAAACTTGCCATTCTCAGTGTGAAATTTTGACTTTTCTAGCCATTATTTTGTCTGTTTAGTTCATATTCCCTTGCTTCTATCACTTTTGGCGATGGTTTCTTCCAATTTCAAGATAATAAAGTAAGCTCAAGTTAAAGTAAGTCATAAAACTGACAAAACTAAATGGTTCTAAATAGCCGATCAGTTTGCCGTTATTCGATGAAAAAGGCCGATTAACGACCTTAAAAAATTGCTTGGATCACGAGGGCTCCAAGGTTGTTGAACGACCGTGAACGGATTAAACTGAAGCAAGAGAATGAGATCATTTCTCTTGACTGAAGCAACTTGTGGAAATGAATAAAATGAGGTGAAACACCTTTTTGGTTTTGCGGTGTTCTTGCAAGTTGCGTATAACTGACATGTGTTAGAAAACTTACCTTCAATCAGTTTCTTACCGATCAATCCTGAACTTTCGTCTGTGAATTGCCGGATTTGATATCGTTAAGGACAAAAAAAAGTTTTCCTTTGTTTCTAAGATTAACGCGACCATCTTTTTAGGCGATTCTGTCAAAAAAAGTTCACAATTTTTAACAAACTTTTATTTCGGCAATTTTTGGGAAGTGTTAATGGTTGATGTTGATGTTGTTGCTTCAGTAAACGCTTCTTAGTGTGTAGGCGGTTTGTTTTAAACATAAAGATGGAAATCAGTTTTAATTTTCGGGAGTGTGTGAGGTCCGTGGGTCATTCGTTCATTCAATTTTTTATTTAAATTAAAAATTGAAAATCGATGTCAGAATTGGATTTTCTTTTTTTGTCAGAAGAAATAGAGAAATGCAATATCAAAAACATTTTACTTCCTTCCTTTAAAAATTCAAAATAGAACATGCATTTCTCACTTTTACCGTCGACAATTAAGAGGAAATTAAACAACCGACATCATTCTTTCACCAACAACTGAAACCAGTGTTAGACATGTTAAAGTTTTATGACATCGCTGATCATTCCGTTTTCGACGAAAGTCCAAAACATTGAAAATTGGGATCAATTTTCAATTTTTGTATTTCAGCCAAAACATTCAAAATCGTTTACAGTCTTTACACTTGAGGTGACAAAAGCACTCTAGTGGGGGAGGGTGTGCTTGGATCAAAGTACGTAAATCGGGGGGATCCCATTCCCTACCCACTGCGGCATAAGGAGTCTTAACCATCAACCTCGTCCCCAAGGACATCTCCGCTTTCAAATAGTCTGGGACTGGTTTAAGAAAGAAGCGGGAAATTCATATGATAGAGTAAACATTACAAACATGGACGACTTTAGTGTTGAATACATAAAGGATCTTGTATTAACTCAAGGCAAAACACACTCTCAGGTTAGGTAATTGCTAAAAGAAGCATTTCCTGATAAATTAAAGAGACCTTAGTTAAAGTCGTTATTTCCCTGAATTTTTCGTGGTTTGCTACTCAAGACGGGGATACTAATTAAGGGATACTCAGAAGCCGCTTTAGTGGAAAAAGAAGAGCTTTCAGGGATAAAATCTTGCTTCGAGGAACTTCATACGTTTTAATCAATGCGGGTAGATGTTTGTTTTTATTACGGATTTCAGAACCAAAGAAGCGGAGATTTAAAGAATTTCCAAGCAAGCGAGGGATTTAAAGGTAAAACAGGTAACATTTTTCGATGGGAATTTATGTTGATATCAATCTGTGATTGACTTTTTCTTTGTGTTCTTGTTAGTTTTGGAGAATTGTTTTTAAAACGTGCTTATCAGGGAAATACCGCAACCTCCCTGTTTTCACCTTCCCTTCCTCTGGGGATAAATATATAAATAAGCGGGGCGGGGGGGGGGGGGGGGATGTCTTCATAGGAATGGGTACCGGTTTCAATGTGAACAGTATTTTTTCACATCGCCTTCCATCCTTGATCTCACAACGTTAATAGTCGACTTGGAAGTATTTGTTAAGCCCCCCCCCCCCCCCCCCCCCTTTGTGTGAGTCTCCCAGATGCCTCAATTGCTTTTTGACCCGGGAATGAGGTTGTGCCCTTAGTCCAAAGGGAGTGGGGTTATACTCCCCTCCCAGCCTAGTCCCAAGCCTACCCTACAGTAAGTTTTCCTTTTAGCTCCGCAGCCACCCTCACTGCGTCAACTTTTCCCCCACTTCGCTCAATTGATTGCCAATTTTCAATTGAAAACAAAAATTGAAAATTGAAATCAATTTTCAATTTTTTACTTTGCTCAATCTCAATCTATTTTCAAATGGAAACAAAAACTGAAAATTGATATCAATTTTCAATTTATGTTTGCAAAGGTGAGTTGAAGTAATGTTAACGATATGCCCTTTTCGATTTACTTCAACGCATAAAAACGGACAAATTGTATTAGATAACACAATTTTCCAATAAACGTTTAAGCAAATCCAAAACAGACATCGATTTTTTAATTTTTAATTAAAATAAAAAATTGAATGGACGAATGACCCATGGACCGTGCCGGGGGGGGGGGCGGCTACTCAAACATCTCAAAACAATAACAGTACTCGTTCTTTGGCCTTGTCCTTTGTTTTTCTTTTGTTTCTAGATGTATGGTTAGTCTGATTAAATGCTCGCTTTTAACTACTTAGACAAATACAACAACAGAATATAAATCAAATAATAGTTAAAAATTTAATACAAGTTAGTTGAGATAAAAATGATAAAAAAGCTTTTAGTTATCATGTTTAAATGAAATACAAGTAGTGATTAACACTATTTACAGTATTAGTTAAAAATTAACAAATGATTTGTCCAGAGCAGACAAAGTTGTACACTGATTTACGTGTTTGAACGGGGGAGCGAGTTCCAGATTTGACATGCAGAATGAAGAAACGTCTCCTTTACGTGTTCATTTTTTGGTTTGGCAATATTACATTATAATTTAAATAATATATTATTGATATTATTGATATTATTGTTTCACACACACACACACTATTAAAAGTGAGAAACCATTCTGCTGTTGCGATGTAATTTACGAAATAAATAAAAGCACTTTACTTATGTATTTTTACAGTTTATCTACAAACATGACACGTGACTTGAAATGACATCACTTATAACTGTGACACAGTAAACTGTCAAAGAATGCACAGTGCAGCACAGTGCAGCACAGTGCTAGTCAAAGTGATGATTTGCTTTTTTTGTTTTGAACTGCTATGATGGAGCTAATCTTTCCTATTTTAAGATGTTAGTTTGATAAGTGAACTAACTCCAAACAAACAACAGATATACGGCACATGTTTCTGAAAGTTGTCCGAGTTATCGTTGCTTGTGGATTCAATAAATATGTCCCAATCAAACTGATGGTGCGACTTTCATCAGTGGCCTTCCAAGATCGAGCGAAGGTAGTCTTCCATGACACGCTGAACTGCAGAATGAAAATAAAGGACTTATCAACTATGCTGTTCAAAAAGTCAGCGTAGCCTCCGTGGTTAGTTTACGCCTGTTACGCAGACTATGTTGCTAGGATGATTGTAAAGCTCACGGAGATGTCACACTATAAAAAATCCGTCTTTTTCTGGTAGAAAGTCAAAGTCAAAGAAACACGTAACTGTCACCCCGTTTAACAATCTCGAATTAAATGTCACGCATAAAGACTTGCACATACATGTAAAGGGATAGAAGTACTCATCGTAAAAAAAGGTTACTCTTGTGGAATAAAAATAAAAAAAGATTTGGTAACACTAAGGGTATTCAGATTCAGATTCAAACTTAGCCTGTATGGAGGAATCGAGGGGCGAATTCCAGCACATGAAGAAAGAAGGGAGTACGGAGCACAAATGAAGAAACTTCACTCCCTTCAGGCTCCGCGTGCTCTCTCTGCTGCTTGTGTTTCATACCGCGTTGCTCGCGTTTCATACACCTTCACTAGAAAATCCCCTTTGCTCCTGTTTCTAGCTAGCGCATGCTACTTATTTATACACTGTTAACTAATTTCGCAAACTGTGCGCTTACCATTCTTGTTGCCTACCCCTACAGCCAGACTTAGTGCAGTATGCCCTTCGTTGTTAGTTGCTGTTAAGTCTGCTCCATGCTCTACACAAAAGGCAAACGCTGGACTTAGTAGTGCACTTACAATAACTGAAACTAAGCTGTGGTTCCAACTGGATTGAGCATGCTCTGTTCCTGGGGATGAATGAGCATGCTCTGTTCCTGGGGATGAATGAGCATGCTCTGTTCCTGGGGATGGAGAATGCTGTATACCCTGGGTAACCACTCACTTCCTTCAAGTGCACCTAACCCCCAATTTTTTTTTGCTTAATCAACTCTATGTACGTTGAAAAGTTAAATAGTTAAATATTTCTTGTTTTTAACGTCGCGTTAGTGAGTTATAGAGATTTGAATTTACAAAATGCTAATTCGGGAATCATTTATTATACAACTACTTGTTTTTACCTCCAAGTAATATTTTTTACGAATCAAAGGACTGTCCACAGTTTATATTTGGTATTTCTCGAGTTGTATACTGCGTATTGTTAATTGACGCAGAAATAATGGCAAATACCCGAATTTACGTCATCTAATTGGCATTTTGTAAATTCAAATCTCTATAACTCACTAACGCGACGTTAAAAACAAGAAATATTTAACTATTCAACTTTTCAACATACATAGAGTTGATTAAGGGGGGAGAAACTTAACTACAAGGTGGTTGCTATGGAAGAGTTCCAAACGTCATATAATGAGTTTCTTTACTTCCTCGGCTATGATGTTTGGTCACGTTCATTCTGTTAATGGTACCATTAAATTTCATAAGTCACAGCCATATTTGGTAAGTCACGTGACCAGAACATAAAAACCCTTAAAACTCAAACATCTTACATTTTTTTCCAATAAAACCAATGTCAACGGCTTAAGAACATCCTAATAAAAAATCTGTAGCATGGATTTGTTAAAATTCACGTAATTGAAAAAGCTATGACGTCATAAAGGTGTATTTTGATACATTTTCTTTAATAACTTTCCTGTTTTTTCGCCTAACGGTAATTCCATGCTACAGATTTTTAAAAAAGTTGAATTGCTTATGATTCGGCAAAAAAATCAGATTTTTATCTCGTTTCCTTTGAGTTTTTACGCTTTTTCATTCTTACGCGCGGTTGGGGACTGGCACTAGTTACGCATGTGCAATGTCGATTTAGTGATGTCTTGTGTTCAGTTTCATAGTTCCCACCACGTTAGCAGTTTATGACACGTGAGAAATGCTAACCATGAAATAATGTCCCTAGCAACGACTCCAAAACTGTAGTTAAGTTTCTCCCCCCTTAAGCAAAAAAAAATTTTTGAGGTTAGGTGCACTTTAAGGCACTTATCATAACTGTCCAGTCAGACAGATCAGTTTATAAAATTAATGGTAACTTGAGGTTTTATTATAATTTCAGCAAGTTTGACATTTTAGATGTTGTATATAACATATTCACTATTTTAAACTGATTGTTAAGTTAGGTACATTGTATAGGCACTATAAAAATAATCTATTATTATTAATATTATGATGATGGAGCTCAACTGGATATATAAGTTGACCTGTTTTGCAGTGTATTGAAATATTGTTTCCTTTAATACCTAGTAAAAGCTTGATGACTTGTGGATAGCCATTAAAAGCTGCATACATCAATGGTGTGCCTCCTTCCTATAAACCCAAAAACAGGCATGGTAAACAACCACTTTCTCGCCAAGATCTGCACATATTACACCCATTCTTGTTGAACTACTCTGGTTGTCTATACATCTACGTATTGAATTCAAGATTCTCCTCATCACCTACAAATTAAAGCCTTGTATGACCTTGCTCCTCGATCTTTACCTGGATGATTTAATTCAACAATATCAACCAGTGTGCAACCTGAGATCATCTCAAAAAAATCTTCTCATCTTATTTTAATTTCAAATCCTTTGGCCAGCGTGCTTTTTCCTTTGCAGCACCATATCTGTGAAACAGCTTACCAGAACATATAAAAGATGTGAAAACTATTGACACTTTTAAAAGTAAACTTAAAACCTTACTTTTAAGGTGGCTCCTAATAGTTTAAATATTCCCATCATGATACATCTATGACACAGCACAGCTACACCAGTAAAGATAAGAAAAAACGTTTAGTACAGGTTTGTTAACACTTAACCAATGAACAAATTTAGGTGGCTACGACATCAAAATTTGTTACCATGGCAACATCAAAAGAGGCCAAAAAGACCCCATTTTCAACCTTTTGAGGCTAATAACTTCAAAACTGCTTGGCGAAACTTTTTGATTTTTATATATTTTCGTCTTATAAACATAACAAACATTTGTACCAATTAAAAAAAAAATCTGTACATAGTATTCAGAGATACATCATTTTTACATAAATTTAAGGTGGCTCTGAACTCTATGTACAGAATTTTTAAAAAAATTGTTAAAATGTTTCTCTTGCCAATTAAACAAAAATATATCGAAAACAAAAACTTTCACCGTGTAGTTTATAAGTTGTTAGCCTCAAATGGTCCAAAATAGCGTATTTTTGACCTGTTTTCGCGTTGCCATGGCAACGAATGATGACGTCATTTAGATACCACTTTGTTGACTGATAAAAGATTTACTGGTTTCAAGTAAAAGATTTTTAGCCACACCATCGGGCTAGCTGTAATGGAATGCAAAAGACGAGAGGGCTGAACAATATGGAGCCACCTTAAAACAAACTTTTTAAACTCAACTTTGTAGTTTTTTATTTGTAAGTCGTTTTTAGCTTTTTTTAGAATACATGTATCTTACAGTGTAAGTAATTTATTGTTTTTCTTTTTAAGCGAACTTTTCAACTTAACTTTGTAGATTTTAGAATATGTTTAGTGTATTTTGTATGTAATTTAAGTGCCTTTGAATCACTGAGAAAAGGCGCTATAGTATTGTATTATTATTATAATTTAAATTTACAAGTTAGTACTAGAAAAGTATTATGCCGCTAACAAATCTTAACAAAATAAGGGTTAGGGGTTAGGGTTAGGGTCACATGAGCAAATCTTTTTTCATGACAGCTTTCACATTAATTACTGTTTTGTCTCACAATGTGGTTATACTTAAAATGTGGATGTATACATGCAAAAATTTTGCCATGACATACAAATGTTTTTTGGGAAAATTAGAGGAAAATCAATCAAATTAAAAAATTAGAGGAAAATCAATCAGCAAAAATACAAATATGTCAAAAATACAATGTCAAAAATACAATGTCAAAAATTGGTGGCACAATGGTGGCCAGACTCTTTGTTTGTTTGATATTAATTTTGGTTTGATGATTTCTCTTCATTTTGTAGAAGATAATTTTCAACACTACAAACATTTACAGTATATGCTATCACCACAAATTTCTTCTTGTGATATCAATTAATGACAACTGGGACGGCAGGTACATATACAGCTGTACATACCACATTTGCAATATCAGGATCAGCTCCATACTCCAAAAGCTGTTCAACAGCATCCAGCTGCCCCTGACAAGCAGCAAACGATAGTGAGGTCTCACCAGTTGGGCTACATGCAGTGGCATCTGCACCACTCTGAAGCAACACAGTTATGGTTGCTTTCTAGAATGCCAATTAAAACACCACAAACAATTATCAACAATACTATTATGCACATGTAGTTATTATTTGATACAATGTATACCTTTTAATAATATTTAACAATATATAACTTATATAATTTCCTGTATGTAAATCTAGAAAAAAAATTAATAGAAACAATAAAATGTGAAATTCTTTTAATGAGACATTTTTTTTGAAAAATTTTAATGTTAGCCCATACAACACAAAGACCTGACCTGTCTGTGAGCTGCTGCCCAAGCAAGGGGTGTCAGACCTGTTTTATCCACGGCATTAACATCTGTTCCTAACAAAAACAAAGTCACCCTTATTTAGAGCCATCATTCCATTTAACAGCCTGGTAACTATAACTAAAAAAAAGGGAAATGAATTTATTGGTTGAAAAATAAAATATGCAAATGAATAAGACATCTGCTAATTGATAATAACCAGTGAAGCTCTTGACATCAACACTGACTGGATATCAAAACAAATAATGTCGCAAATTTGGAAATAATTATACAAGCATGACCCTGCATATATTGTTGGGGTGTTCATTAACTGGATTGTTTGTAAACAAATGGTAAAAACTTGTTATAACTTCAGATTTGGGTTGGGTAATTAAGGCAGTTAAAACATTAGTAAAACACATGAGCTATACTGCATCATTTGCTGAACACACCTTTGTCAATCTCATCCTTAATCTTTGCTATTTCACCCTGAGCAGCCAGGAAATGTAGGGAGGGGTCTAGAAAAAACATTGACAAACAACATTAAAAATGAATTTTCACTCCTGCCACCCCAAAGAATTTTGCCACATTGACTTGTTGCTTACACTGTGCAGAAGCTTTATCAACAGTGTTCATATTCTCCTTGACCTCGTGCTCCAACTGCATGGACAAAAGACAAAGCAGATTAATTAAAGAATGAGCAAAGTAATATTAAGTATTCTGCATTTGATGTTCAGAAGTAATAATTTAGAATACTTGCAAACTGTCATGTGCATTAATATACATACATATATGTATTGATGTGCAAATAAACTGTCATGTACAGCGTTAATATACATGCATATGTGTATTGATGTGCAAATTAATGTGTTAATTTATACACCTGCATGGTCACACCTGGACCTGATTGCATTGTGCATTATCATGGATAACTTGATGGAAGCACATTAACAAGTATAGAAAACACAAAGAGAGTGCCAGAAAATCCTTTGGAATGCACAAAATGGTTGAGAAAATCCCACTTAATTTTAAGGTGCTTTATGCAACTGGGCCCATGCCAGGCCAATAGTTTTTCATACAGGGTTCAAAACTCTAGACTCTGGGACAGGTCATGTGTTCCTATTATTTTTTAATTTTATTAGTTATTATTATTATTATTTAATTTTTTTTTTTTTTTTTTTGGGGGGGGGGGGGGGGGGTGGTCCAATGCCATACTAGTGATTGTATAAATGCAGAAAAATAAGTCAACAGTGGGTAGGGCCCACCTTTAATCCAACAGTTAATTCTTTTGTTGATGAAGATCTTGAGCCCTTCTTGACTGATGCAGGGCCAGACTGGGTGAAATTAGGATCTGTAAAGAAAAAGTATCCAATACTTGAATAAGCATAAACTTTAAAACAAAATTGATATTGAGGTCTTTGTAAATAAAACTTGATAACTACGACTCTCTCTTGTTTATATTTTGAAAAAGGTCGTAATTTACACATTTGGACCAAATATATATTTTCACAGTCTCTGGTTGTGGATGTTATTTAGTATGTATATATAAGCTTATACGCATGCACATTTCAATTGTCTGGCGATCACCACGTGTAGTGAAGCTGTGTGAATGTTTCTTTTCACCTGTTCCTAATACCGCTGCAACTTCTTGATCAGGTTCTAAGTGAGAAGACAGCTTATCCTGTGGCTCTCCTTGTGACTCTTGGTTTCCTAGCATTATATTCCAAATAAACCATAAACCCTGCACACAGTATATAAAAGTAGATTTTTTTCTTGATCAAAACAAAGGACTAGGTTTCGATTCAGGTCCCGCTCGTCTTGGACCCTCGTGAGAAGGTTGGAGAGGTGCGATGACGTCACCAATGACGTCACGTTTACGCCATGTTGTGAAAGTAGGCGCCATATAACTCTAGAATCACTGGTTTTCAATCAAATTATGGATTTTGAAAAGACTTTTATTATTTGTCTGAGCGGTTCTGCTGGTAAAGATCACCTGTGACAGAAACTTGGACATGTCAGTGCTGTTTGACGCACATGAAGTCGGTTTATCGACAAAATCTCACAAAGTGTCGAGGACGAAACGGAAAGAAGATGACTTGCTCGTGTTTGGCTACGCGTGCAAATTGTTTGAGGACAATGAAAAGGCTGCGGCCTTTGATCCAGAAAAGAGCCTGATATCATGGATGGGTGATGAATCCCTTCGTATCGACAGGTCTGTTTAATATTTAGTAGATTAAACTTAATAAAAGTTGTGTTGAAATCAAGTTTTGTTGATGTTGTTTTGTTGTTGTGAATGGAGGTTTCCTCCGTGATTTATTTCAGAATTGTCGCACACGGATTTGCCCGTCACAGACGGGTAAAGGAGATTGATCTTTTGATATATTAACACGGAACTTAAAGAGTAAGAGGATAAGAACTTTTGAACTTCACATTTTTTAAAGCCAATATATGGAACTTCTGATCTCAGTCGAGGGGTTGAGAGCTTTTGAAAATGTTTTTTTTTTGTCCGCACCGTGGAACACTGGCAGCAGTAGAGACCTTTGAACGGTAAGGTATTAGCGTCTGGACAAGGTACCGTGTGTAAGATATGTAAGTATAAAGTGATAACAAATTTACCTTCCTTCATTTTATTCTTGATCAATGCTGATTATTTTCCTGCTTTGAAATCTGTCTTAATTTTCACATGTGATATTTGACATGTCATCATAAAAACTGTAAACTGAAATAATATTAATCATACTGTACATGTAAAAGGTCTTGATTAGATTTGGAGAACGGCCATACTTTTTACTATATTCTGCACTGGTAGACTTTACTTTCATGTTGCTGTCAGTAAACTGACAGACAGTCTGTGACTTAATTTCAGGTATGATGCACGGCTGTATTTCACTGACAAAGCACAGTTTACTGTCAAGCCATCTGAACTGGCATCTTCACTTACACCTGAGGAGGAAGAGGTGGAGAGACAGTGTGACAAAGAGAGGTACATGGATCTCAACCGAGATATGGCTGACTATGAGTCACAGCAAGGTAAGCTCAAACAGACTTCTGCTTCGATCCATGAACACTCAAGCTTATGAGCAGTTTTAAAACACAAATAGTTTAATTGCATTCAACAATAGGAGAACGCTTCCTAATCTCATGATTGTACCTTGGGTGCGAGATTTCTTTGATAGCGCCGAGCCACGGGGGGGTACTCTGCAAATTTTTGGGCGGTTTGTGTCGCTGGGACTCTGAGACCCTTAACCGAAACTAGACCATTTTAGCTGCATTTTGCAACCCTATTCTAGACTAAACACCGAAAAATCCTACCCTATCCTAGACCTTTTTTAGACTCGCTATTTTCCAGAAACTCGTTCACTATCACAGTCTAAGATACCAGTGGTCAGTAAAAATGCCGTACTGCCCGCCGTACCGATTTTTAAATGCCATTTGCCAGTAAACCTCATCTTGACTAAATTCTTCACGCAACTGATCAGTTTCACGGAAAATGATACCCTATCCTAGACCAAAAATCTCTGATTACTATACCCTATCCCAGACTAAACTGCCTGAAAACCATACCCTTCACAGCGGCCCATACCTATATAGCTCATATATGGGAGTACCCCCTCCTCCCCCCCCCCCCCCCCCCCCCTCCCCCCCCGGGCGCCGAGCCAATAACAATCTCACTAATACCAGGGTTGGAAACTAAAATTTTGGAGCACTCGCCATCTGGGCGAGTGACCTTCAAATTGCACTTGCCCAGATCAGTTTTCACTTGCCTTTTCGGTGAAAATGTCCTTGTCTTTTCGACTGGGTCCATTAACAATCGGGAAGAGAGAAGTAGAAGATGTAGAGAGCTTTGTATGTCTCGGTGCCAAGGTTGATAAGCAAGGTGGTACAGCTGATGATATAAGAGCATGAATATGGAAAGCAAGTGCAGCAAGCTTAACAAAGTATGGAAAAGTAGCCTCCTCAGTCGAAAGACAAAGGTCACAATCTTCAAAACCAATGTAGTTGCCGTTCTACTCTTTGGTTTACTGGCCGATGAAGATCAGTAATGAGATTAGAGAAAGATCAGGTACGAGGACAATTGACGAGCAAGTACGAACCAGGCGATGGAAATGGTTAGGTCATGTTTTAAGAATGTCATTGGACAAAAAACCCCAAGATTGCACTAACATGGGCACCTGAAGGCAAGCGTACAAGAAGAGGGCCGAGAGAGACATGGCGGAGAACGGTGAATAAAGAGAGGGAATATCTCGAATTTAAGACCTGGAGAGAGGCAGAAGTTGCAGCCAAAGGCAGGGAGGCTTGGGAGAAGAGGATCAATGGCCCCATTCTCCACGAGGAAAAAAAAGATTTATAATGATGATGTCTATTCTATTCCAATTTTTGCTCGCTGTTGTCGCTGTTTTCAGCCCTTAAAATATAGACAGTCCTTGTTTGTGCTAGGTTCTCATGACTGTAAGTTTATGTGTTATTTAAATAAAATTAGATTTGTTTATGATTTTGTTCAGATTTATCGAAGATCGAGTAAGCTTATGTTTGAATCACATCATCTGTGCTGCTGCTTCCTGTATGTCAAATATTCAATGTTATTCACTATTAGTCCATTTTCCCATATATATTTGCATGTAACTGAGTAAATGCGAACCGGACCCTAACCCTAACCGTCTCCATAAAAAAGTAATGAAGCATTCACGCTTTTTCTTCCAAATCAAAACAATGATACTAAAGCAAAATGATATGTTTGCAAGTTGATTGCACTCTTAGGTGGCTGCTAAGGGTGAACAAAAACATTTAGCAGGGCGTAAATTGACATCAGTACTACTTCTTTCAGCTGTTAACAAACATGTCAAACGCACTCTTTTAGTCTATAATTACTACTAGTTTATCTAATAGTTTATGCACTTTTTCTCCCAAAAAGTGGTGATTTTCACTCTCCTTCAAAATGTGAAATTTACCTCCATTGCTGGATATACGTCATGTAGACCTAACGTATTTCAACAGCTTTATGACCATTTTGGGCAGTGTATTAATGTGTTGAATTATAAATGTAGTTACTACTGTAAAATTATAAAATGATGAGCTGCAAGTATTATTGCTTGCTTTGGATAGATATTGGAAGGGTTTGAATTGACATTTCTGGTGACATGCTTTAATCCTACAATGAGTTTCCTCTCTTACAAAATGTTTTCCAGTTATCAAAAGATCATAATACATTGTAACAGAAAATTCTCAGTAATTTTCAAGTGTGGTAATTTTTTTTTGTACATGTATGTTCTTGCTTTCTCGTGCTAGTTATACTTTTCTCTATTCATGTTATCTCTATAATCTTGTAGTTATGGTTTTGTAATAAGCAATATCTATTGTCTTTATTCTGATATATATATATATATATATATATATATAATATAATATAATACAATATATAATATTTATAACATCAAAATTATTCATATGTAACAGTCATTGCACAGAACTGAAGATGACAAGTTTCTGTCGAAACATGTTTTTGAATTTTAATAAAATTGTGTTTTTCTAGGTATACTTATATGGTATATAGCTGTTGTAAGTACTGTACTTAAAAAAATATCATTTTTTGTAACAGAAGAGGAAATGAAACGATTCCAACAAGCCCTTCAAGAAGATGGAGCTTACAATTCAGTGTCATTCAGCTATGAATATGATACCCCAGAAACTGCTCAAAATAAAACAATGCAACGTGGTAAGAAACACAAACCATATGAAAATCTTAAATTGAGTTTGTGTTAGGGTAGTGTTTGCAAGTATACCTAAAATCCAATTAAAATGCACAAAGATAGAAATCCATCTTCAGAAGATTGCGAATGAGGCTTTGAAACTCTTTCTGGTCCATACACCAAAAAATTGTAAAAAACTGCATTACTGCCCCCATTCCCCCAAATTTAGAACACAGCATGACAGTGTTCTAAGCCAATCACTGAGTTAGAGCTGGACAGTTCGCCATTTGACTACATGACAAGATTTTCAAAACTGTGAAAAGCACATTTCAAGATGGCTTTTGCAGAGAAGAAATCTAGAAGCTTGTCAAAATTTATAGGCAGTTCTGGTAACATTTATGCATATGTTGTGGTTCCAAATTTTCTTTTTTTTGACAATTTTTAAACCAGTTTAATTTTTATTTCCCTTTGTCTAAGATTTTATTACCATAAACTGAGACAAAGGGAAACAAAAATCAAACAAAGAAAAATTTGAACCACAACATTTAGGACACAAATGGGAGTTTAATTATCTCAGTCTCTAGTCACAAAGATCAAGATACGGGTAACTGTCAACTTAATTTGAGCAGTACTGTACTGTACTTGTAACTGTCTTATAATGTCATGTGCATGTCTTCTGCTTCTCAATCACATATACTGTATACTCTGGATTACAAGAAGTGATATTATATCTTTTCTAGGATCAATTTTTTACCCAACGCAACAAGCCAGCTCTGCTTCTACAGCTGATGTCCAAAAAACAATATTGTATCCTGCTCCTGCTCCTGTTCCTACTCTGTTTCAAGAACTAGAGCCTTTTGTCCCCCCTGATGTGTTGGAGATTCCTCAGGGAATGGAGATTGTAAGTCTGAGGGTTGGCACAGTTCAATGACTTTGCCATTTAATGCCCTCCATTTTGTATTTTTATTACATTGAACTTGTTTGCTAATATTTTGATGACTTTTATTTCAGAACTGACAACAGCAACAACAACCTTATTCACCTACATGTAATACTGTTATAATGATCACTTACAATTCACTGTCTTCATAATTAATTAATCTTTCTGCAAAAAAAATTTGTTTACTTTCAGGAAAATCCTCATAACTGATGTGCTGATGCCAGTGTTATTAAACTTTCAGTCTTCATTCTTTTGCATTGCATTCTGTTTTTGATGAGTTAACTCAAATCATTCAATAGTGCAGGCTTTCCAATCAAAGGCTCCTATGATGAGCCAACTTGTAAATATGAAACACTTTTTTTATTCTTAGTAGATGGCAGACCAGAAGTCATTTGAAAAAGTTCAAATAAAGCAAATGATGAATCAAAACTAACATGTCTTGGCATGACATAAATATGCAGTGTGTGAATTGCAAGAGAACTGGATGATGTAATGCATAAAATTGGTTGTGACTCAGGGAAAAGTCCCATGTATTGCATGAGTAAACAAATTGAAACTAAGTGTTTTCCTAAGTCCTGAAAAATCCATTTGAAGTCTGCAGATCGGTTTTAATTTTCCAATGCTTGAAGTCTTGTGCACTGATCAGCGGAATTACAAATAAAAGTTTACTGCCAATCAAATTCTTTTTATGCTTTGCATATCAAGAGTTAAAAATTGTTAGTAGTGTGCAAAACCTACCAGCTACTTACGGTGACAGCAAGCAATTTTATGTTGGAACAACATTTTTAAGGAATCTAAAAGAAATGCAAGTAAAATTGAGGTATTTTTGTTTTCATTACCCAGCAACTGCTATACTAACTTGTCAGAACAGTCTCTTTCTTTAGTAGGAATATGCTACATTCAGTAAGAGGTGCTCATGACTGGACTTCAAACACAAATGTAATCACATGGACAAGTGTTCCTTTTAATTTCAATGTAAATCTTCCAGCTGTACCATGTGTCTCCTGAAAAACAACCTGCTTATTAACATGATCAGGTTTTAACTAGGTTTTTAATAAAGTTTTTAACTAAAATATACATGGCTTCAGCTGTAATGACTTTTCCAAAGTGATCAGTTTTATTCTATATAGATCAGACATTGTTTCTTTATTCTAGAGAGGGCCTTAATATTTTATGTGATATAAATAATCAAGCTGGACTTCATCAGTTGCAAATTCACTTAATTTGAAAACATGTATCTTTGGAAACCATTTTTTTAATTTTAACTGCCCTAAATTAGACTGTGTATTATTTTTGATGTGAAGTACATGTATCTATTTTCAAACGCAGCACTTGTTTGTAAATTGTCACTAGAAATTAAGGCCATCTCACCTAAGGATTTGCCTTTATGCAGAGGATATCTAGAGCTCAAATGTTAAAAAATGTTGATGATCAGATATTAGCTTTTCAAATATTAATTTATATAATCTTACATGTAGTTGTGGTGGTGTTGTACTGTGTGAGCTCAGATATTCCCTGGACTCGAGGGGTTTTGTTTTTAATTATAGCCCTCATAGATCTGTTTTTCAGATTTGCATTTCGTTTTTCTTTGTCTACATGTAGCAGTTTGTAAGCAATTCACATACGCAGACTAGAACTCAAATCATTTTCTTAAGTGCTTTATAGAGGAAAAGGAAATGCAAATTTGATGCTTGGATATAAACAGAGATAGTTGTGCTTGAGGTTAACTAATATATCTTTATTTCTTGTCTCCTTTTTTAGCCTGAGACAGCTAAAATGCAAGCCATCATCGAAAGGACAGCTGTGTTTGTTGCTAAACAAGGGAAACAAATGGAAATCTTAGTTAAAGCCAAGCAGTCGGGGAATCCTCAATTTGACTTTCTCCTCATGGACAATTGGTTAAATCCTTACTATAAACATGTATTGACATACATTACTGAGGGAAAATATACGCCAGAAATCCCCAAACAACCATCACCACAGCCTCAGGAGGAATCAAATGAAAGCAGCAGTGAGGAGGAATCTGATGGAGAGTATGAACTACATCCACTGTTACAAGCATCACTTCATAAAAAGATAACAAGACCATCATCTGCTTCATCGTCACCTGTACGTCTTGGCGATAAGTTCAATCGCACTTTTGCTCCTGTGACAAGTGGTTTGTCATCAACAGTTTTGCCACATGATCAGAATAACAGTAATAATGCACATTTCAGTGGCATGGATGAGGAATTTAATTACAGTATGTGGTATCCACAAGGTACGTAAGCCATCTAAGTTGTATATGTTACTTCCTTCAGAGAGGGCTAAGATGTACATGTAACCACCATCATCTTAGACCTTACATTGTTAAGTTACATTGTAACAAGTCATTAAGTACGCATTTTAGCCTTTGGGCTGCAGATGTATTTATCAGAATAAACTATTTGCACTACATAATAATAAATGAAACAAAAAAGTGAAAGACCAACACAACATATTTCATTGCTTCTTGCCATTATAATAATCTGCATGTCAATATAAGTGCAATACACCTGGCCCCGGTTGTTCAAAAGGTAAATAGCGCTATCCGCTGGATAAATCACTATCCAGTGGATAAGTATTAACGAAATCCATTGCGAAATAATATATATGAAATAAATCATATATGAACTGCGGAAATGAAATCAAATGAAGAATGATCCTCGCAGTTGTGAATGCAATTTAAGCAATTGCGAAAGGAAGCCTGAAAAAAATTCAGGACTTCAACGGGGTTCGAACCCGTGACCATGCGATACCGGTGCGATGCTCTACCAACTGAGCTATGAAGCCACTGACGTTGGGAGCAGGTCAATTGACCTGCTCCCAACGTTGAAGTCCTGAATTTTTTTCAGGCTTCCTTTCGCAATTGCTTAAATTGCATTCACAACTGCGAGGATCATTCGTCATTTAAAATCCATTGCGTTATCCGCTGGATAGTGATTTATCCGGTGGTTAGCGTTATCCGCCTTTTGAACAACCGGGGCCAGATCAGTAGCGGTTGTATTTAAGTAATGCTCCATATAAGAACTACAGTAAACTTCATTGTTCTGCGGCATTAGCTCTTTCCCACATAGAATATCTTTGGTTTCAAGAATAGAGGAGGGGCTGATGGTTCATAATTATATTTCAGTATAAAAATAAAGAAAATCCATTTGTGTCAAATAAATTTTAGGAAATGTTCGTGCTTAACCAATCAGAATAGCAGAAGACAATAGCTAATAATTTTGCTTTTTTGATGAAGTTCCCCAAGTACAATATCTTTTAAAAATTGCATGTTGAGCGATTGGGTCTCAAATTACTTGAAACCTTAAAAAAAATTGACAAAATGCAACTTGAACCTTAACTTTTTAGCGGTTTTTGAGTCTAGGCCAATGAGATCACTAGTTGTAACAATGAAAAAAGTTGACATTCCATCGTGCATTGCCGTTCAGGACTTTCCTTCTTTTACGGATCATTACTTAAAGCTGTTTACTACAATTCAATCCTGCGAGCAAGCCTCATAAACAGGCTGTTTATAAAGATACTGCTGTTTCTTACATCTTTTATTAAATAACCCAAGATATTACAACCACTGAATGCAAAGCAGATTCATGCTGTTAGTCCAGACACTGTGAAGGACCTTTCCTTAAAGAAGTCTGTATCTAGTTAACTTGACACACTTCTCTATTCCACTTAACATGCTCCTTTGTTTTCAGCATGCACCCCAACTTTACAAAACATTATACTACCGTATTTATTTGGTTATAAGCTGAGTGATTTTTTCACAAAGTCAAGGCAAGTTTAGGTAAAATTTAGGCCAGGGTTCAGCTTATAGCCGAGAGTTTTTACTGAACAAAACTTTCTCCAGGGCTTAAGAACAATAGGAAATGACCATATATTCATGTATAAGGCGAGAAAATGCAAAAAATAACCCACAAACTTTAGACTACAAGTTGGTTTCTTGGTCATGTTTGTTGGTTTGTAAAGATCTTACTGTTCATCCTCTTCTTTAATTTACTGTCAGCACTGAATTTTTCACAATCCCTTGATAATAATAACAACGAATAATCATCCTGTATCGAGAACAATTCACACTTTCGATCGCCGTGTTTCATGCTAAAATAAGCTCAGTAACCGCGCAAATTTCTCGAGCACATGTTTCAACCAAGATGGCGGCTTGTTTACGCACACTTGTTTCTTTGGCTTTTTTAGTTTGTTTCTGGTACTCTTTTATTGTAGCAAGCTACAACTGTCAGATAAAAACTGTGAGAACTGTTTTGACAAAGGTATTTTGACAATTTGGGGCTCAATTTTTCAATTTTTTTTCCACAATGTTTACATTCGCATATTTTATGTGAATGCAATCTTTTTGTTCAATTTGATGTTTGATCTTGTAGCTCTACAAGAGAAACAATACTCAATATTCTATATAACTTAAGAAAATTTTGCTTGATATGTTTACTTCAAATTGAGAAAATCTTGATTTCAAGGCTTGAAACTTAGGGTCGGCTAATAATTGTAATAATAATAAAGTTGTTGCTGTTGTTGTTTTGTCCCAAACATGACCCTGGAAGCTAACCATTTCAAATGAGTGCTTAACCCTTATCACTAAACTCAGCAAAATTCCAGCCTACTGTAGGTTAAAAAAATTCAACCTACAGCGCTGTAGGTTAAAAGGTTGAACATATGTTAAAATTTTCAAACTATTTTAAAAAGTTTTAACCTAGTTTAAAAACATTTGACCTGAAACTTAAATTTAACTGCAACATTATTTATATATAAATTATGCTATTTTGTATTTCAGATGATATGTATGGGCACTATGTGTCATCTGCTGGCTACACATACCAACCCCCTGTGCCACCTGTTCTATCAGTTGCTGATATGATTCCACCTCCCCCACCACCCCCAGGCGAGGGACCACTAGAAGGTACATGTTATCTTATCAATATTAGTTGCCAAATAAACTTGTTTGGGGTTGAAGGATTAAAACTGCCAGTGTAAAACACAATTATTGCATTTGATGCTTCTATCAATCATAATTACAGTGTTCAAAAACCAATATATCCCTGATAAGTCAGGGCTGTCTGTCAATAGTAGCTGTCAAATGGATATTATGGCCGGCAACTGGTTATTATGGCCAGCGACTGGTTATTATGGCTGGCAACTGGTTATTATGGCCGGCAACTGGTTATTATGGCTGGCAACTGGTTATTATGGCCGGCAACTGGTTATGATGGCTGGTAACTGGTTATTATGGCCAGCAACTGGTTATTATGGCCGGCAACTGGTTATGATGGCCGGCAACTGGTTATCATGGCCGGCAACTGGTTATCATGGCCGGCAACTGGTTATGATAGCCAGCAACTGGTTATTATGGCCGGCAACTGGTTATTATGGCCGGCAACTGGTTATGATGGCCGGCAACTGGATATGATGGCCGGCAACTGGTTATGATGGCCGGCAATTGGTTATCATGGCCGGCAACTGGTTATGATGGCCAGCAACTGGTTATGATGGCCGGCAACTGTTTATTATGGCCGGCAACTGGTTATGATGGCCAGCAACTGGTTATGATGGCCGGCAACTAGTTATTATGGCCAGCAACTGGTTATGATGGCCAGCAACTGGTTATGATGGCCGGCAACTGGTTATGATGGCCGGCAACTGGTTATGATGGCCGGCAACTGGTTATGATGGCCGGCAACTGGTTATGATGGCCGGCAACTGGTTATGATGGCCAGCAACTGGTTATGATGGCCAGCAACTGGTTATTATGGCCGGCAACTGGTTGTGATGGCCGGCAACTGGTTGTGATGGCCGGCAACTGGTTATGATGGCCGGCAACTTGTTATCATTGCCTGCAACTACAGTGTACAGTAAAGATAACTGGCAACTCAAAGTTTGAAAATGACTGAAAGACAACAAGTGTGGAAGACTTTGTTTGTTTGATGACCAGTTAATTTCCTTCTGGAGCCACTTTCTTCAAAGTGGCTCCCTAACCCTAAACCTCTTCTTAATAATAATAATAATAATAATAATTTATTCAAATACAGAAAACGGTATTTAAAAAGGAGGACCATGCCTAAAAATTAAGCCATCTGTGCCGTATTTGTAGCATTTACTGCAGAATTGTGCATTACATATTATTTTGTACAAATCATTATTTTAGCATCTTTTATGACTTTAGCCAAGCAATGGAAAGATTTGTACAAGCATGCGCAAACAGCAGTTGAGGTTTGAACTTGAGGTGGGCTGTAAAATACAATTTAATTGATATAATAACCTACTCTATCTTATTTGTTTTTATTTTCAGAGGAATGGTTGGGTTCTACACCATCAATGCCCCAACCCCCACCCCCACTGCCACCCCCACCCCCACCACCATTACCTCCGTCTTTGTTTCTCCCTGATGCTGTCGAAATCCCGGCGTCTTTGCATCCCCCTTCTCCCCCTGGAATGTCTACAATGCCTCCAGTCACCCCACATATTATACCACCTCCTCCCGACCTTCAACCTATTGTGGACAAGTTGGCAAATTATGTGGCCAAAAATGGACCTGAATTTGAATCAATCATTAAAGGCAAGAATGATCCTCGGTTTGATTTCTTGAATCCATGGAACGCCCATTACAGTTATTATAACCTCAAGAAACAGGATTCAATAGCAAATTTACAGCTGGAGAAATCAATCAAAACCGAAGGTCAGTGCATTGAATTTCTAAATTGATTAGTTCTGCTTTTTTAGGTGGTGTTTATTATACAGTGCAAGGTGGTTTTAACTTTTTAATCCATGGATCAAACCCTAGAGTGTGATCATTCGAATGTAAGCTACTAAATATTTTTTTGTGTGGTACTGTTTAGTATGCTGTACAAGGTGGCAGTAACATTAGAGTGTGTATATCAAACCATGGAGTGTGACCATTCAATTGAAGGTTGTTTAGCAGTTCTACTTTGTTGTGCTGGTTTTATTGTTACATCTTTGAAGATATTTATGTTTTAGTTTTAAAGTTGTAGGCTCTAGGGAATAAAAAGGCGAGAGACCTCCTGCATGTTTGAATTGTAATACTGCTCTTGTACACTGATTTCCTTTTTCATTTCAGTTCTTTGTTAAGATTCCAAGTTGTTTCTCTGTTATTCTCAAACTCATTAATAATTAATGACGAGTTAAAAAAAAACTGTTGTGCCTCGTTTTTCAGCCCACTTCTTGGTGTTTGGATATCCTGATGAAACACTCTTCCTCGTGTTTGATATATTACTTGAATACTGGTATACAAAGGACAGGTCTTCTCCCTACAGTACAGGTTGTTGCAAGTTACAATGTATCTGTAATAAAAATATTGTTATTTTCATTTTTTTTTAGAAAATGGGAAGAATTCTGAAGTGTCCAAAGGGCCGATAAGTTTCTCGATAAAGGCAAAAGACAAAAAGAAACCCAAAATTGAGTACAGGACAAGCGTTATTTATAAACAGAGCTGTGAACAAGGTGAAAGTGATGAGGATACCGATGAGGAGGAATCAGAAAGCGAGGGCAGATCAGGAAATGATGTCAGAAAATCGGAGCTGGAGTCTTCTCTAAACAGTGACCAGCCACCAACAGAAGACTTAAAACAGCAAATGGACTCTATAAAGGCTGCTGAGAGAATTGGTATGAAATGCATTATACTCACTGGGAATTGGTCATTATTGATAAGTTATTGTATCCAGGGACAAAATAATCATCACACTGTTATCCTATAGTGCATTACAAAGTTATTCACTGCATCTTGATGAAAAGCCCCAGGGGGCCGTTTCTCGAAAGACCCGATAACTTTTCAGGCCCGGAAAGCTATCTTACGCGCATTGAAGATTTAAATTGTGTTGGTTTTGAAAGCTAAGCAATAAAAGTCTAAGTTGACGAAACAAGTCGGGCTGGTTTGAGGGCTAAAAAATACATCACCATTTTATAGATTCTGATTTTAAAATATAGTTCCGGGCCCGAAAAGTTATCGGGACTTTTGAGAAACGGGCCCCAGGTGTGTGTTGAAAACTAAATGGTCATGAAAAGGTGACAATAGTTCATCATACACTGTACAGTAATATTAAAGTGTACGTTTTTAGGCGCTTTGAGAGACTTTATAGACCTAATTTATGCCGACACTGCTAATTTTACACACAATGTCATTCACCCGCCAGATGTCCTGAGGCTTAAACTGTAGATTTCTGTTTTTCCAGCAATTGTGTGAAAATTCTGAGGTGTATTATTTTTACTGTAACGGTGATTCACAAAGGGGGCCTAATTTTTAACCAGTCACAGAGCGTAGTTACTTTCAACACAGTTGAATACCCCTCCATTTGGCATATTTTGCTTTCTTTGTACAGCTCAACATCTGGAATCAGAATCAAGAGACAAACAGCTTCAGCTAGAGCGAAGAAGGAAAGCATCACTCTTCATTAGCATGCTCAAGAAAACCAACCCAGGAGATGAAGTGGAAATAAACCTGTGAGAAAAATTTCCCTGGATTTGTTATTGTAGCAATAGATTGTGCTATTTGAAAAGGAAGTGGCTGGCAATGAAAGCTGGTATCAGTTCCACAGTAATAACACTGGGTTCTATGAATGTACCTGGTGTTGATTAACTTTGCCTGTTCATTGTTAAGTGAACAACATACAATTTGTTATTGTAGCAAGAAAGTTTAATTAGTAGTTTTTCTTAACAGATCTTCCCATGAGAGTTCAGTATCGTCTGAAAGAACCAGAAAATTTACAGAAACAAAGCAGGATACACGGTAATTTGTAATTTCTGTAGTTGTAAAATATAGCAGAAATCCATAATCAAATTACACATACTAATACTAATAGTGTTATAATTGAATAGTTTTTTAAGTGAAATTAATTGCAAAATAAGACTTTTTTAGTTAGTTTTGTTATCAATAAAAGATTTGGTTTTAATTATTAAATTAAATTAATTATTAAATAATTACACATACTAATACTACTACTACTACTACTAATAATAATAATAATAATAATAATAATAAAGTAGAAAAAAGTAGAAAATTTGTTGTTTCCAGGACAATGAACACCTGTGCGAATTAGAGATAATAATAATTAAAATAATAATAATATATATTACGCATATATTACGCATTATTATATTGGCGCATGTTAAATTATTATACTAATACCTATTCAATAGCCATAATTATTTGAATGTTTTATCCATTCACAAAAGCTGATCAACATGCACATTTACGACAACCAGTTGACACAGAGATATATATATATTTTTAGCAACTACTGTGATTTGCAGTCTGTCCATTTGAATTGAATATATATATATATATATTATATATTGCTGCAAGAATATCTTTTGCACTTTTAAGATCTGCACTAATTTGTCTGAGAGGGTTGCAGACTGCAAAGAGAGCATCTTGGGACTTTAGAAGTGCAGACATAGATATAGAGACTGCCGAAGGAGCTATTAATTAGATCATTTATTTATAAATTATTATTTTTATGAATTCTTTTAATTAGAAATTTTTTTATTTTTTTATTTTAGAAATGAATACTTCTTAAATCACGTACACAAGAATGATATTTCTTATATTTCGTATATAAATATGTATATATATATTTCTCTTAATAAGTTTTCTTTTTTTTAACTAGGGTTTTTAATATTTTGTAAACATTGTAAATTAATGGTTGATGATTTAATTAAGGAGAAATAAAGGATTATTTTGATTTAAAATTTTTTTTTTTTGATTTAAAAATAATAATAATAATTAAAATAATAATAATAATAATAATAATAATAATAATATGTATTTAGGGCATTAAGACCATTAAGCGCATTTAAAGCACCATTCAAATCTTGATGCTCTTAAATACCAATACTATGATCTACAATCATTTTGTTATTTTGGCATTTCATCTTCTCCCCTTCCAACGTATTGTATTTGGTTGCTTGTTCGCCCTCAAAAAAGGTTATCTTTTTTCAAGGGAAATCATGGATAAATGGTCAAAGTGGTTTTATACTTGTCATTCTGTTTTATTATAGAAGGTCTGAGTCCCCTACAGTGAAAAGAAGCCGTATTGATGATGATGACGATAGTGAGTCGTTAAGTGGAGGAGTTGGAGCTCCATCACCTGGCAGCATACGTGTTACTCAGGTCAGTACTACTACCCTTACAGCTAATAATAAATAATGTATAATTTATATAGCGCCTTTTACTTGTAGCCCAATGGCGCTTTACAATCACATAATTTATTAAATAAACTAGCAGTAATCACAGATTGTGGAGACGCGTTCGAAGGAATTTTCGGCGGAAATGAGCCCCTGAAAAAACCAATAGGGGCGGCTATTTGGAAGACCGTCTACCAAAAAATCTCAAATTTTACTGCACATAAACCACAGGACAACCAACACAAAATTAGGATTGCGTTCTTCGAACGCGATAACTAAAACTAAAATAATATAGTCAAATAAGATAAGCTAAAGTAAAATATGGATAAGTTTGATAAGTTTGGAAAAGGTACCTGTCATTTTTGTTTTGTCACTTGCTAAAATACTGTATTAGGAGGGCAAATTGTTCTCAAATTGGACTCGGGTTGCGAACTGTGAGTAAAAACTGAAGATACAAGCAAGTCCCTACCCCCTACCCCCATATCAATGTTGTACCAGATCCAGAATGACATTCAAACTAACATTCATCAACATTGGAAGGGGGAGGACGGGGGGTGGGGTGGGGGTGATGAATCTTTTTTATTCACTTACATTGTCACGAAAGCGTAACATGTAAAAGATGTATTGTTATTTTTTAATATTACGAAATTCTAAACAAAGGCACATGCTCAAAATCATCGTTGTTTTTCGCCTACCGTTTTACGGAGAACCGGAGAGCCATAAGCTTTTGACTTCCTTTGAATACTTAGATTAATCTAATTTTTATGAAATCATGGTATTTAGACTATGACAAGTTGTACAACAAATTGGAACTATGACAACTTTTTCTAGCGCAGTAGTTTTGATACGCGGGTCGAGTGAATCATGACTTATTTCAACCCTGTTTGCATGTGTTTGGGATCGCCAAATTGTGCACTGAGTTGATAACGACTTTCTATACTTACCATAAACTATCTATATGCAAAAGAGGAGCGAATTTGATTTTTTCAACTTTGCCGAAGATTTGCGATTTTGTTTGATTCTTGCACGGATCTGCTCTTAAGTGTCATGTAATGGGTTTCTTAACTCCCACGGCTATGATATTTGGTCTCGTTTGTTCTTTTATGGTTCCATTAAATTTTATGAGGCTCAACCATATTTAGTAATTCGCGTGACCAGAGCATTAAAATCCTTAAAACTAAAACATCTTACATTTTTCCCAAATAAAACCAATGCCAGCAGTTTAAAACATCACAAAACCTGTAGCATGGATTTGTTAAAATTCACATCATTGGAAATAGCTATGACATCATAAAGGTGCATTTTCATACATTTTCAACATTTTCACCATGTTTTTCAACATGATCTAAAACAACCAGCAAAACAACTATAGTGTGGCTGTAATGGCCCAGAGCAGAAACTTTACAAGGTTCGCAGGTAGCGTGCATCACTGCGCCGCTCAAGTTTGATAAAATAACTGACACGTTGTGTAGAAGCTCGCTTCTCATTGAAGACCAAACGTGCGCGCATACAAAATAATAATCTTTGGATTTTGCATCTATAGCTTTATAGACAAATCCAGAGTCCACGTATTTCCGAGCGTTCTTGAAAGGTATAATACGGCCAAGACTGTAATTGGCATCTTCGTCATATCTCGATCGATTCTAAAGCATAATGATGAATATGTCCGTAGTTGAAATATGGCGGGATATCCTGACTGAAAATTATTCCAGTCAGCCGGCAATGGAGCGACAGGTACATCTTCAATACTTTGCAATTTGCATTCTGACTTCCGAGCTACCGAACTTTCTCTTAAAACCTTTGCAGCATACCATTTCCCGCCGTCTACACTCACGTCAAGCAAACAATGATTCCCAATCCCTGACTCGCTCAAAAAGATCTGGTCGCTAGCCACATTGCTTTAAGGTGATGTTACACGGGACGATTTACGCAACAAAATTAACGACAGGTGGATTACACGAAACAACTTGAGTAAAATTCGTGCTTTTGCGTTGCAAGTTTTTGAAGCTGATTAAAAAACTTCCCCACGCAAAAATTACGAAGAAAATCGTCCGCGAACCCATGTTGCGCTAAAAATCATCGTTGCGAATCGTCCATTGTAACATCACCTTTAAGCCTCTACATTTAAACCAGCGGTTGCTCCACAGTATAATTAGACGGCTCATGTTCAACCAACGGTTGCTCCACAGTATAATTAGACGGCTCACGTTCAACCAACGGTTGCTCCACAGTATAATTAGACGGCTCATGTTCAACCAACGGTTGCTCCACAGTATAATTAGATAGCTCATGTTCAACCAACGGTTGCTCCACAGTATAATTAGACAGCTCATGTTCAACCAACGGTTGCTCCACAGTATAATTAGATGGCTCATGTTCAACCAACAGTTGCTCCACAGTATAATTAGACGGCTCATGTTCAACCAACGGTTGCTCCACAGTATAATTAGACGGCTCATGTTCAACCAGCGGTTGCTCCACAGTATAATTAGACGGCTCATGTTCAACCAACGGTTGCTCCACAGTATAATTAGACGGCTCATGTTCAACCAACGGTTGCTCCACAGTATAATTAGACGGCTCATGTTCAACCAACGGTTGCTCCACAGTATAATTAGACGGCTCATGTTCAACCAACGGTTGCTCCACAGTATAATTAGACGGCTCATGTTCAACCAACGGTTGCTCCACAGTATAATTAGATAGCTCATGTTCAACCAACGGTTGCTCCACAGTATAATTAGACGGCTCATGTTCAACCAACGGTTGCTCCACAGTATAATTAGACGGCTCATGTTCAACCAATGGTTGCTCCACAGTATAATTAGACGGCTCATGTTCAACCAAAGGTTGCTCCACAGTATAATTAGACGGCTCATGTTCAACCAACGGTTGCTCCACAGTATAATTAGATGGCTCATGTTCAACCAGCGGTTGCTCCACAGTATAATTAGACGGCTCATGTTCAACCAACGGTTGCTCCACAGTATAATTAGACGGCTCATGTTCAACCAACGGTTGCTCCACAGTATAATTAGACAGCTCATGTTCAACCAAAGGTTGCTCCACAGTATAATTAGACGGCTCATGTTCAACCAACGGTTGCTCCACAGTATAATTAGATGGCTCATGTTCAACCAGCGGTTGCTCCACAGTATAATTAGACGGCTCATGTTCAACAAGCGGTTGCTCCACAGTATAATTAGACGGCTCATGTTCAACCAACGGTTGCTCCACAGTATAATTAGATGGCTCATGTTCAACCAGCGGTTTCTCAACAGTTTTATTAGACGGCTCATGTTCAAAATAAGAACCAGGAACGCCATGATTTTCTGCATACACAACTTTCGTGGTTTGTTTGTCTGAGTTTCGCGGGGGGTCCGATTTTTTCGTCACGTCATCTCTGCGCAGAGCTATTTACTCATGCGCAAAGCGCAATAAGTTAAAATGTCGTCCGTTTTTCTTTTTTTACTCATGCGCGAAGCGGCATAAGGTAAGGTTTCGGCTCCGTTTTTCTTGTTATTACTCATGCGCGTAGCGGCATGAGTTATAAAATGGGCTCCGTTTTTCTTATTTTTATTTCTTATTATTTCATTTTTTTTTGGTGTCAGGATTTTGCATGCAAATTTCTGCACGCATATTTTAAATTGTACACTTCCGGTTCATAGGCTTCCTGTTTAGTGACTTCCGGCTACTCCCACTTCCGGTAAAACAGCGTTACTGAAGTGTCACGACAGCATCTCCTACAACCCTGCTTACATTACTAATGTTCACGTTAGGTATATATAAGACTTAGAAGAATCACTGGCTTCATTGTGGTACAGCCATCATTTACGAAAAATTCAATATAGTCCATGGGCCAGAGCCACTCAAATGTACCAATTCGAGGGACCAGCCGAGAGTGGTACGGATTTGAAGCTTGTCCGACGGTGATTCCAAAAAGTCATGATATCAATTTAAAATCGGTAGCTTTTTTGTATTTTTGAAGCATTGAAATATCGCCAAAGCCCGCTTTTGCATAAAAACGGGGCTGAATTTTAAAAGTGCTATAGAATTTATCGTTCGAAGCAAAAACTTTATTTATTTTATCAAAATAAAAGAAAGAAGCGTTTTTCATAGTTTTATTATGTTAGATTTGGATATTTTTTAAAAAACGACAACATAAGAAACAATTCATTATGAGCCTGTGCTCGCAATGCATCATGGGTAAAATTCAAGATGGCGACTACAACTAGGGCAGGTGAGTGTTTGTTTCTCGCTATTTTATTATCTTTTTTAACAAAGAAATCGAAACTAGAAGGAACAATTATTATTGCACATTAATAAATGGCTATTAATACCTTGAGAATGCTTTTAATTTTGTCAATAAAGAGTAAAAATATTTCCAAAACTTACAGACATTCGAGAGGCGAATGGAGGTTCGATAATTAAATAGGCTCACTCTCACTCAGAGCATTTTCAAACTATCCCTCCGGACTTCGAATAATGGAGCCAATGGCACCCAGTGTAGGCTAATGAAGGATACCGTGCTCAAATTTTTCTATTTTCTTAAGTCGTTTTGGCAATTTAAAGCGGAAATAATGAAAAAGTTAGCCATTCGAGTTCGCCAATAGCCAGTTATCATGAAAAGTTGAGAACTGTAAGGCAGCCAAAGCAATCTTTTTATTTTATAACCCCCTAATATAGTTGATAAATACTTTCTGCAGTATTTTGTTACATCGCGGACGATATCTTCGTACTATATATTTCTACTTTTGTTCAAAAGGAGCCAAACGAAAAGTCACAGATAATAGAGAACAGGATAAACGACAACGGAGAGAAGAAGAATGTATAATTCACTGTTGCAACGACACGGGAGAATTGGCAACCTTAAAGGACCTCGAGTCCTGGAAAACACTTTTAAATGCTGCAACTATTCGTAACCACGAGCCGATTCTTGAGATCGCAAAAACTCTAGAAGAAGGAGAACTACCTAGAGTTACTTACCATAGGCGGTGCCGTAGCATATTTACGCTGAAGAGAAACCTCGACAAGTTATCTCAATTGGATGCGAAAGAGAGAGCAAATTGTAACTCCACCGACAGTGGCAGATCTTCCATCCGACAACCCACGGCCAATCCTAGTAGAATTTATCAGCGGGTTTGTATCTTTTGCGAAAAGGATAAATACACCAGGAACTCTCGCACAAGGGAGGAACTGATTCAGTGCGTGGATATGCGCGCCGATGAAACGATCAGGAAGGCTGCTGTAGGAAAAAATTATCACAGAATCTTGGCTGTCGTCTCTAGAGAGCTTGTGGCTGCTGAAGCGTGCTACCATAAGTCATGCTATCGCAATTACACCCGAAATATCCCTGTCAGTGGCGATAAGAAAGAAGACAGCGAGTATATCGAATATTCCCGTGCCGAATTGCAGGGGTATGAGAAATTGTTCAACTACATTAGAACCGATTTGCTACAAAATCCTAGGATTGTGAGATTGAGCGAGTTATATGCCCTGTTTACCTCTTTTGTTAATTCTCAAGGAGAACTAGAAATACCAGAATCCACAAGAACCCATTTCAGAAGAAGTCTTGAGAAAGAATTTAGAGATGCTATTGATTTTGAAGATCTGTATGGGAACAATCGAATTTTTGCGATTCCAAGAAATCTTTCAAGACTGGATTTAGCCAAGCAAGTTACAGAGAAGAGTAATACTACTTCGTCTAGCACTAGCGATACATCATTTACCGCCCTTAGCCTAAGAGAAGCGATCCAAGCCCAAGATACCGAAGCCTCATGGCCTCCAAAACCATCTGACTTGACCGAAAATGCCATGAACATCCCAGAGGTAGTCAAAAAGTTCTTATATACTCTTATGACAGGTAGCACTAGCTTTTCAGGAATGGAATCTTGTTCGCCAAGGACTCATCGCCTTATGCTGTCATTAGGACAAGACCTGATATTTGCTGTAAGTGGCGGAAGGCAGAAGCCCCCGAAGCATATCTTACTCCCGTATGCCGTCAAATCTCTCACCAACAATGTTGACCTTATCCAGATCTTGAACCGATGTGGCCACGGAGTTGCGTACTCCCAACTAGAAGAGATAAATACCGCACTGTGCCTTCAAAAGATGGCGGCAACTCCTGGTAACGAAGTTCCTCTTCCTGAAAACATCCGCCCGTTTATCGGTACTACTCTCGCCTGGGACAACATCGATCGTCTCGAAGAAACTTTGTCTGGTGAGGGCACCTCCCACCGAGTCAATGGTATCGCCGTACAAGCTGTGCATTTTGGTCCTCAACTTCCACCCGCGTCAATACCTGCGATGGTCAAATCAAAAAAGAGAAGCATAGATACACTGGACGACGCCAATCTTCCTATTTATAATGCAGGTGATCGACGCGGCCCCCCTTCTCTAGGATATGTAGAGGTGACATCAACACAAATAATGGAAAACGCTAGGAAAAAGAACTTGCTATGGCTTTTGGCGCGCCTTCATTCGAGTGAAAACCAAACCATTCCAAGCTGGACTGGATTCAATATTTTGGTGAGAAACGAGCACGTGGTCGCAAAGGATAGCGTAGGTTACCTCCCCACTATCAACGCCCCGGCGACTGATATGTCTACCGTGTACCAAGTCCTGACGAAGTCGCTTCAGATCAAAGAAACCTTGCGTCTCCAAAGCATTGTTGTTGTGTTCGACCAGGCGCTTTACGCCAAGGCTACCGAGATAAAATGGAAACACAGTGCCCAGTTCAATGATATTGTTTTGAGAATGGGAGTTTTTCATACCGTTTGTACGTTCTTGGCGGTGATAGGAAAGCGTTTCCAGGATGCTGGTTTGCGAGATGTATGCGTGGAATCTGGAGTGATTGCTGACGGATCCGCGGCTGGCGTTATGGAAGGTCGTAGCTATAAACGTGCCATCAGGTTTCACAAGCTCATGTTCGAAGTTCTTAACCGACTAGCGTGGAATGGGTTTCAGCGGTGGATTGAAGAACACCACGAAGACAAGAAACCTCGTGTGGATGAGCTTATGAAAGGACTGAAGCCGCTCATTGATTCTACGTGTGAACCGGAGTCTCAGGACGTCATGAGAAGTCCCTTATTTGAAGAGGTCTCGCAGCTATTTCTGTCGTATTCGCACCACCTTTGTCATAGTAACGGAAAGCTTTCGAAGTTCTGGATGTCGTATGTTGACATGGTCGAGGTGCTACTGGGACTGATAAGAGCGACAAGGGAGGGAAACTGGTCAATGCACCTCTCTTCTCTCAGAGGAATTGTCCCTTGGTGCTTCGCTTATGATAAAGTCAATTACGCCAGGTACCTCTCTGCGTATATCTCGGAAATGTCCCATCTTCCCAAGGAGCACCCAGACGCATTCGAGTATCTAAGTTCGGGAGGACTTTCTGTTCAGCTCGGCAACAGCAATCTTTTTGGGAGAGTACCTGTTGACCAAACATGCGAAGAGACAGTAAATAAGGACACTCAAACCTCAGGAGGCACGAAAGGATTCAGCCTAAAACCCAACGCCGTCAGCAAGTACTATTTGGTGGCGGAATATCGAAGCACGTTCCTCAGGCAACTTAAGGACATGCTGCATATCAACAGCTCTTCTTCGAAACACAATGAATTACAGCGCTCAAGGATCACGCGTGATGAAACTGACGTTAAGAACATCATTTCATTACTTCACGATACTTGGCTAAATCCCTTCAACCCCGACCTTCAAGATCTTGTCTGTCTATCGACCGGAAAAGTCGCCTCTTCTGAAGTAGAGGATGATCTGCTACGAGCGAAAGATGTTGGCGAGGAAGCTTACAAAGCTTTCAGAGAACAGCGTCTCGAATGTGATCCGCCAAATGTAAAATTCCACGACACCTTGAAGAAAGCCAAGCTCAAGACCTTTACTGACCTCAACAAGAAGATAAAGGTTAAAGCTTCTAACAACCAAGAAGTTGTTCTTAAAGCCGAGAGAAGATTGTTTGGACAAATGATTGTGATCGCAGAGAGTCGAAACCTGCAGATGAGTGAAGTCCTCGCCCACTCTCTCGGACCACTCCCATGGACACTGGCTAAGCCAGATGGCACGTTGCGCAAGACGAATAAAGCCTCCTTGGCAAAGGAACTCCAGAAGAATGTGCAAGCAGCAGATGTTATTCCCCAACCCTCAGCATGCTTGATAGATGGCATGGCTTTAGTTCAGCGTCTAAAGGGTGACCAGAAAACATTTGCTGAGATTGCTGGGTCTCTACTTAGCATGGCGTTAAACGAAGGCACTTCGAGCGACAGAATTGATGTCGTATTCGATGATTACCGAGACGACTCAATAAAGAGCGCGGAACGAGAGAACAGAGGGGAAGGTTCAGGAAGCGAGTTTCATAACCTCCAAGCAGATCACCAGGTCAGACAATGGCGAAAATTCCTGTGTCGTTCACGGAACAAGCAAGCATTGATAGTCTTTGTGACTAAGGAATGGCAGAAGGAAAAGTATGCAGACAAATTATCAGGGAAGACGCTTGTGGTCACCTGTGGCAGAGAAGCCTACCAGTTGTCATCCGGAGTGGTTGAACGTCTGACTGATCTCGACTCATCTCAAGAAGAAGCGGACACCAGGTTACTGTTGCATGCAGCTCATGCCGCGAGATCAAAGTTTGTTGCGGTAATAATCGTGTCCGAAGATACAGATGTCTTGGTACTGTGCTTGGCCTTCAAGAGTTTTATTCCGTCTTCCATGTTCATCAAATGCAGTTCCCAGACAAGAGTAAAGTACTTAGATGTTTCAAGGATAGTCGAGCGAATTGGAGCAAGTACATGCAGATCATTGCCGGGATTCCATGCGTTTACTGGCTGTGATACAGTTAGTGCGTTTCAGGGATGGGGGAAGGTACTAGTGTTTCGGATCATGGCACAAGATCAAGGGTTCCAGGAAGTATTCCAGGGACTTGGAACGGAATGGCAGCTGTCTAACGAGCTTTACCGTGACCTCCAGAGGTTCACCTGTGCTATGTACTGCAAGAATGCGGGAACAAATGAAGTCAACGAGCTGCGATACCGGTTGTTCTGCTTGAAAAAAGGGGATGTTGATTCCAATCAGCTACCTCCCTGTGACGACTCACTTCGCAAGCATGCGCTTAGAGCTAACTACCAGGCCGCAATTTGGAAACGAAGTCTTCAACGATTCCCCGAAATACCTTCGCCTCTTGGATGTGGCTGGTGCACTGAAGATGGCAGGCTGGCGATTGATTGGATGGGTGGTCTACCAGCCCCGAAAGCAGTTCTGGAACTGTTGTCTTGCCAATGCAGCAGGTCCTGTAAGCTTCCATCATGCTCCTGTATGGCAAATGGCCTGAAATGCACTGACCTCTGTCGCCTTCAGGATTGCACCAACAGGTGTGACGATGATGATGTCGTGCCTGACGATGAAGATGACAATGACCATGACGATGAGAACTGCAATAGTAGGTAAGGCTCTCGTTATCAAATATCGAGTCGCCTCTAAGGAAGTAAAACAAGTTACAGGAAAAAATATTTCCTTAGTTTTGCTGAATCAGCTGTTGCGTATCACTTGTGTCAGCCGTAGTTGTAGTACTTCTCGGCAAGTTTGCCAGTATAAAGCTGGTTTAATTTTAGCGGTAACAGAATGTTTTTATCTTCCAGTGAAACTGATGCTTGAATCGTACGAAACTAGCATGAATGGTTTTCTGCGATGGGTGCATAAAAGCCGGACTGTCGTGGACGGAGGTTTATCAGAACTTAAGGGAGCTCATTGCAGCCTATAGCTAATCAGATTACACGTGTAATTAACGACTGATGTAAACTCTGTTAATAACAGTTAATATTCTATTTCGTCGAGAAAACATGCAAAATATTCGGCGAATTAATGTCACGCGCAATTGAAAGACACTGTTTATGTGGGAGAAAGGCCCGGGGGGTAAGTGTTGTCCAGGACCCGAATGCTGCCTGCCACATGCGAGGCCAGTCACTGGGGCTAGTGTCAGCGAGTGGCATAGAAACCATGGATTGGCCGTCATGGAGTACAGCTGAGTGGCGTGTACCTATGCCAAGCTCCTAGAGGGGTGACTAGCGAGGGGTAGTGGGCGTGGCCACCTTGCTCGACCCAAGCTAAGGCAACCCAGGCATCGCTTCAGTGTGGGACTGAAGGGTTGTCGCCAGCAACACTTATCCCCCAAACCGTTTATTGAAAATAAGCAAAACAAAGAACTTTATTACATTTTACGCAATAAACACGGGCCAGAGTGGTAACCTCGGTTGGGTGAAAAAAAAAAGGGGAATGCGGTGGGTGGGAGGGAAATAAACAGTTGCCTTGTACAGTGAAATTGAACTGAATGCGAGATAGACCACGAGCGATGTACATTACCAAAAGTGACCGCAGTGAGGGGGCCCAAATCTGATTGGATAACAGACTGAGGCACGTGCATGCTAATAGTGTAATTGGCTGCTAAAAATATGTGGCAGTTCGGACACGCGTGTAAGTAAGCAAAGTACAATAATTCAATTAGCCGGAAAAATACATAATATGACGGCAAGGCACAAGGTTCAAATGAGCTAAACATTAACTCTAGTTTATGCTGTGGCAAAAACATTCATTAATGTCACGCGCAATTGAAAGACACTGTTTATGTGGGAGAAAGGCCCGGGGGGTAAGTGTTGTCCAGGACCCGAATGCTGCCTGCCACATGCGAGGCCAGTCACTGGGGCTAGTGTCAGCGAGTGGCATAGAAACCATGGATTGGCCGTCATGGAGTACAGCTGAGTGGCGTGTACCTATGCCAAGCTCCTAGAGGGGTGACTAGCGAGGGGTAGTGGGCGTGGCCACCTTGCTCGACCCAAGCTAAGGCAACCCAGGCATCGCTTCAGTGTGGGACTGAAGGGTTGTCGCCAGCAACACTTATCCCCACTAATTCTGGAACAGAATTCTCCCACACTGAGGCTGCTAAAAGAGCTGTTCGAGCAAGCGGGAAGAAAGGCTAACCCCACCCAGGATGGTGCAAAGCAGCAGTCTGTTAGTAGCCTCAGACAGAATTCTTTTTAATAGTTAAGTAGTTACCACCCTTCTATCTTCTGTATTTCTAAACCAAGCAGTGTCTGATGTAGTTAAGTTTAAGATAATTAGGCATAGAGTCTAGGGCCCGTGGGCCTTTGTGTAAGTCACACAAGTTCTGACCAATCCAGGTCTTGTCACAAAGTTTGATTGTTCCATTCAATTCCAGGGGTCAAACGTGGTGGGGTTCTGCGAAGTAGTGTGTTCTTGATGGTGGGAGGTCATAGTGGATGGTACTTGGAGTATAGTAGCTTGAGGAAGGTGGATGTACCTTTCGTATGAATCCGAGCGCCAGCGACCAAGTATTTTTATGAGCCAGGAGGGCAGGCCAGCTGCTGCTGCAGTTGTTGCTGCCCCAATTCTGAAACTGTGAGTGTTGTATGAATGGGCTTTAAGACCGCATAATGTCAGAAGCGTGTGTAGATTAAGGGCCAGAGTGCGCCGTGAGAGGAGGGTACCATCCTTAAACTGAAACATTGGGCTTTGTGGGGTGGAATCTGGAGTCTGAAGGAAGAATTCTCTTGTGGCTGACACTGCACAGACGGTGGAGTTTGATTTGGCGATGGTGATGACGGCTGTTTGCCGGAAGGGATCTGTCTTAGATTTCTTGATGCGGACGCCCATGTGTTTAGGTGCGCAAATGTTGGGGACAAATGTGATGTCCCCCCGAGTGAGATGTACGTTGTGGTCGAAAGGACCATTACATGTGAGTTCACTGCACCTCATAAAGCCAAAAAATGCTAGGGTAAACGCAGCCCAAAGCATAACAGTGTCAATGTCTGTTGAATGGTAGGGGTGAAGCAAGTGAAAAATAGATTCGAGAATATACAGCGTAATTGGCTGACGGTCACGTCGAGATAAGCCGAGGGAGCGTTTGATGCCCCGCAGACTGTTTTGTAAGCGAGGCATGGTGGCAAAGTTGAGGGTGCAGTTGAACTCAGCATGTAGATTTTGTATCGCTGCTAGGTACACTTTAATAGTGCCAAATTTGACACATTCAGCTAAATCAGAAACAAAGTAGATCAGGGTAACTTCACTAGCGGGGAGTAGGGGGGTGGAGGGGGTGACTAGACCATGTTTGAGGCAGAATAGGATAAACTGTTTCTCCCCCGAAGCATACGTTCTTCTGGTGGAAGGTGCTAATGAAACCCAGAGGTAGCCAGAGACCTTTTTGCTTAAATAAGGGTCAAGTATTCCGGGATGGGGTAACCAGTAGGCGAGGCTTCTGGTGCCAGCTCCCTGAAGCGTTCCATCTGGAAGCGAGAAAGGGAGTCAGCAATGCCATTTTGGAGGCCTTCTAAATGAACAGCTGTCAGGGTGAAATTGTGTTGAAGGGTAAAAAGGGTTATGGGCCGAAGGAGATCCATGATCCGAGGGATTTTAGAGGTCTTGGTGTTGATGATGGCTACAACCGCTTGGTTGTCACAAGAGAAGCGGACATGTTGATTTGACCAAAAGGGTCCCCACAGGGCACATGCTAGGTAGATAGGGAACAGTTCCTGCCACGCGATACTAATGTCAGGGGAGTAACCAAGTTGGTGTTGAGGGGGCCATTTGCCGTTAAACCAGTGGGGGTGAAGGTAAGCCCCATACCCGATGGACCCGGAGGCATCTGTGAAAAGGGGGATGAAATCTTGAGAAAGGGAAAACGGGGGTAGGAAAAGGTTCACCCCATTCCAAGAGGACAGGAAGTGCGCCCACATGTCTAGATCTTTGTGGAATTCCTTGCTCAGGCGGATAAGGGAGCCGGGGTTGGATAGGCCGCGGGTTAAAGTGATCATGCGGCGGAGGAAGGGGCGACCCGGGGCAATGACTTTGCAGGCGAAATGTAGGGAGCCAATGAGTGACTGTAGGTCCCGAAGACGACAGCAGGTTTTTGTCTGCCAGGCTGAGACAAGTGAGCATAGCCTTCTCAACTTGTCTTCAGGGAGTCTGGCTTCCATGGTAGAGGAGTCCAGAAGTATACCCATGAACTCTAATTGTGTAGAGGGTCGAAAGGTTTTTCCCGGGGCCAGAGGTATGTTCAGATCGGTGAAAAGGGTAAGGAGTTTGCACAGAGCCGTAGTGCAATGGGAGCGGGGTGGGGCAAGGGCAATGAAAAAGTCATCTAAAATGTGTAGGGTACCCCTAATGTTGAGTTTATAGCGAATTATCCACTCAAGAGCATCTGACAGCATGTTAAACAGGAATGGGGCGCTACGGAGACCAAAGGGGAGAACGGTGTCAAAAAAATAGAGCCCTTTCCAGTGCATACCTAGGAGTTCCCAGTCATGGGGATGGATAGGGACAATCCGGAAGGCAGACTGGATGTCTGTCTTGGACATAAATGCACCCTTCCCAAGGGAGAGGAGGAGGTGGATGGCATTGTCTATAGTTACGTACTGGAGGGTATAGTCTTCAATGGGGATGTTGGCATTGACGCTGGTGCAGGAGGTTTTAGGGTATGACAGGTGAAAGATGGTACGCCATTTCTCAGAGTGTTTTTTGGGGACAAGGCCCAGTGGGGAGATGCGGAAATTCTTGAACGGGGGGGAGGGGAAAGGCCCTGCAGTGTGTCCATTTAGGACCTCGGTAAGGAGGTTCTTTTCCAAGATGTCTGGGTGAAGTTTAGCCGAGCGGAGATTGGGGTAAGATGTGGGGGTACGAGGACCTGAGTAGCCTATGCGAAAACCCTCTCTTAAACCTAGGCAAAGGGAAGAAACAAAGTTGGGATCAGGGTGGCCCTCAAGGTAGGTTTCAAGCAAATCAATATTCACAGGTGTACGTGGCTTAAGATGTGATACAAAATCAGCGGCGTTTGTGATCGTCAGCCCTTGTAGACTTTCCAGGGCGGTGAGTGGGGTGGGCGGTTGCTGGGTGGGACTCCTGGCAGTCGTTGACTGAACAGCGGTGGGGATAGGGGCATGGTGACCTGATGCAGGGAACTCCCCGGTTGAAATTTCTGCAGGGGTCACTGCTTTGGCTTGGCCTATCCCTATGGGAAGACAGAGGGCAGGAATGAGACATGTGATCTACCCCCCCACAGGTGAAGCATGCAGTGCGGGAGAGACCGGTGAATTTCTCTAAATAGAGTTGGGGATGAATTTTACTCCAGGGAAGGGTGGGGTCCCGGGCAGCCCTTCGACGAAAATCTAGATCGTAGGCAAGCCAGGAGAGGCCTAAGAATTTTTTGCTCGCAGACTGAATAATATTGATGTAGGCGAACATTTCCACCGCCCTGTGTGGGAATGCGGACAAGAGAATAGTCGCGAACACGGCAAAGGCCGACAACCATCGATCGAACGAATCGATGGGCACCTTTTTGGACCTCCTCTGACCCGGGACGTGTATAGGAACGGACTCGCCGTTAACAGTAAGGGTAAGCAAGTCGACTACATTGGGAGATCCGGTCGAATTTTCGGGGAGCAGCGACACAAAATCAACGTACTCACCCTGTTTGATCGCTGTGCGTGTCTTCTCATCCACGTGTGCGGCAAGGTCACCATTTGAAGGAGAGATTAGTTGTTGCACTGCGTTTGGGTCGCCGAGATTCAATGCAGGTGTGTTGGTTGCTTGAGTTGGTGAAGCAGGAGAAAGAGCGGCCATCTTGCTATCGACGATTGCGGAGACGATAGAGGTGATTTGCTCCACGGAGATCCCCGGCGGCGTGTTGTCAGCTGTGACTTCGTACTCGAGCGCAGTGTTTTCGGTTGCGCTTTCCTCGTCGGAAACATTTACAGACGGTGGTGTTGCCGTGTTCTTGGCCTGAGAGGTGGATGAGCGGCCTCTAGCAGATCCTTTCTGGCGTTTGGATCGCTTAGCTGGGGCGCGTGGAGCTGGCCTTTTCCCGCGTGTGGATTTGCTTGGTTCGGTACCTCGAAGACGGTTTATCAGGGTTTGCCGTTCGCCCGCGACGGGAAGGTGCTTTTGTTGGCAAAGAAGACGTAGAACTTCTGCTGTGAGATTCTCGTACTCGCTCATGGTGGAAAAAAGGCGAGAAAAACGCAGGAAAAACAAAATAAACAGTTGCCTTGTACAGTGAAATTGAACTGAATGCGAGATAGACCACGAGCGATGTACATTACCAAAAGTGACCGCAGTGAGGGGGCCCAAATCTGATTGGATAACAGACTGAGGCACGTGCATGCTAATAGTGTAATTGGCTGCTAAAAATATGTGGCAGTTCGGACACGCGTGTAAGTAAGCAAAGTACAATAATTCAATTAGCCGGAAAAATACATAATATGACGGCAAGGCACAAGGTTCAAATGAGCTAAACATTAACTCTAGTTTATGCTGTGGCAAAAACATTCATATCGCTATGGGGCTATACAAGGAAAAATATCCTGTTTCCTTGGTAACCGTTTACATGGTAACCAAAACAGTAAAATTGTTGTTTAAAATGAATAACCTATGGGGAAACATAAAATGTCCAAGTATAGTTTGATTTCCGCTAAATGGTAAAAAAATACGAATTCTTCGATGCTTTCCCCTATTTATAAATATAATAGTAGTTTCTAGGCAATTATTGACAAGTTTCGATATTCACTGTGAAGCGATATTTTACTGACATCACTTTATCTTGTAATATTTTATGATTTGAATACTTATTAAATTGAAACATGGAATTTGGGGCATTATGAGTACATCAAAGTTAGAAAACAAGTTTCATGATTTCGCTATGCGTGAAAACAAGCATCCGTCCAAAGGCGAAAAATACCGCTTCTACGGTATTCGTTGCCATGGCAACGAAATAAACACACGCGACTTCCTAGAATGAAAGGTCTAATAGATATACATAACATATCCAAGTATCACTTCTTGCGGATATCATGGTCCAAAGATATTATTAATGTTGAGCATTATGCAAAAATTGCCATATTTTTTATTCTACTGGAGACCCCACCCCCCCTCAATTTTCAGGTCATTTCACCCAAAAAAGCTACCGATTCAGCGTTGATATCATGGATTTTCGTAAAGTTCAATAAATGTAGATTAAAAAAATCCATGATAGCACTGGTCCCTCCAATTGGTACAAAAAAAACCTATTTTGGGGGTCTTGGCCCATGGACTAATAGTAAACAACGTGGTTTGCAGAAACGATGACTGAATGAAAGGAGTTACTCTTCTCCATGTCGGAAATCTTCCATTCTCGTCCCCAGAGCTCCGCGTTTTTTTTAAATTGCGTCTCGTGTAGCTCTGGTAACAGACAAAAATTTGAATTTTTTGATTGGTCGTTTAAAAATGAATGCGCAACAACGTAAAAAAATTTACGCTTCTACGCATAAGGTTTTACTTCCGGTTGAATTGCAAATGTTGAAGTCCTATGACGACTGCATCAACAACACCAACGTTTTAATTTCAACGCATTCAACGATCAATGTCACCCAGTTTTGTTTGGTTTAGCAGGTAAAGATACGGCTGCTAAATTTCAAAGTATAACGGGATCTGAGCGATTCGTTTCTGAAAATAATCAGTATGTGTTTTGGAAGACGAAGCTAAAAGCGGCCACGAATATTAAAGAAGTATGTTGCTTGAAACAGGGACGAGTACATGTTTTGAAGAAGAGGCAGAAATCCTGAAGAAAGCCCAAGGGTGAAAAGACATATTACCACTAGGTTACCCATTTTAAATAACAACAACACAACAACTCTATCAGCACTCTCGTAAGCAGTTATATTTTCTTTATTAGGTAGTACTCTTTGCTACAACTTGAAATACAAATCTAGGGAAACGAAGGTCACTCGAAGCCCAATTAAAATAACATGAAACGAATGCAAAACAAAAATTCCTCGCTATTTCTTACCACTGTTCGATGAAATAAGCCGCCTAATCAATGGCTAGGGGTGTAACGATTCACATTCCTTGTGATTCGATTCGATTTCGATTATTGCCTTTCGATTTCGAATATTTCGATTCGATTATGAAAATGTTTCTTGCAGATAGTTTTAGACTTATCTGTTGTACTGTCTTTAGCCGGAAAACCATAATATACAGGCGGATTCACGATTGCTTGGTCGTTCATCGCCATGTTTGAGAACATGGTAGAAGGGCAGCAATTTTACCAGACAACACAAGACGCCTGCAACTGCAAACGCAACTACAACTGCAACTGCAAATGCCTTTGTTCGTCAATCAAAAACGCAGATTTTAAAGAGTTCTGAATTCTGATTTCACAATATAATAACTCATAGAGGGCACCCAGGAAAAGGTATGCAAAAATCGAACCAAAATCGAAACGTGGAAGCAAAGAATCGTGAATCGAACCGAATGGTCATAATCGCGATTAATCGAGAATTCGATTAATCGTTACACCACTATCAATGACCACAACGTGTCCATCAACAAACTTAGCTGTCCCATCAACTCATTTGGTCGGATATGATAACGTTGAGCGATGAAACGATAAATACACAGCTCCCAAACGAAAGAATTCGGTTGACTTATCGAAGATTTTCTAAAACCAGTAGGCAAAATACAAAGACAATCTTTCTTTTAAATAACAGCAGCACGTAAAGCTTTTTTTCTTTTTTTTTCAGCGCGATTTAAGTCTTGTACAGTCCTTTCGAACGCCATTCCACACACACACAACATTCTCGTCTCCAGAGCTCAACCAAACAAAACGAGAGCTCTGGGGACGAGAATGCACACACGAAAGGTTTTATTATTTCCGGTTTCTGGTATCGAGCAAGCGCAATAGTAGATTAATGCATTAGGCATGCGCTAACGGATGTCGTGGATTTTACGACATCCATTCTCGTCCCCAGAGCCCTCGTTTCGTTTGGTCAGCGGAAAAAACGAAGGCTCTGGGACCAAAGCCTTCCGGATGTCGTAAAATCCGTTACTGAACTGTCACGACAGCGTCTCCTACAAGCCTACTTACGTTACTGATGTTCACGTTAGGTATAAAAAACACTTAGAAGAATCACTATATTATTTGGTATACAGGAATGTGAAGACAATCTTTTCATGAATCATATTTTGTTGGTTGGTGAACAGTATATCTATAATTGTAGACGCACCAAAACAAACCCTGGTCTTAGGATTTTTCTGGCAAGACTCAATAAGGTTTATCAAATAGAAACTATCATTGCTAAATCGCGAAACAAAATGTCCATTCATTTACGGAAATGGCGTAAATATTGTAATAACAAAAACTGATCATGAATGTCGGCACTTGACATGCAATTGCTGACATTGTTAAATGGATTACTTTATATTGTACTGTCTTTGTGAATGTAATGTGTGTATTGTGTGAGTGTGTTAATTGTAACTTTAATGAAATGGAATGAAATAAAAAGTTATTAAAATACCAAAAAAAAAAAACTTAGAAGAATCACTGGCTTCATTGTGGTACAGCCTTCATTAACAAAACGTGGTTTGCAGGGACGATGACTGAATGAAAGGAGTAACTCTTCTCCTTGTCCGACATCTTGTTATCATGTTTAAAATATATCATAAAACGTTCTTACGCATGCGAATGAGTATAGGCTGCTTGGAGCCTCTTGTTTAATATAAATTTCTTCCGTATTTTTTTACAGGACTTGATGGCAAAGGTGTTGGCTGCTTCCAGAAACAAGTGACTTGAGTGGACTGCTGGTTCTCAACTGACGTAAGTGGACTGCTGGTTGTCAAGTGACTTGAGTGGACTGCTGGTTGTCAGTGACTTGAGTGGACTGCTGGTTGCCAAGTGAACTACTGGTTGTCAAGTGACTTGAATAGAATGCTGGTTGCGGAGTGACGTAAGTGGAGTGCTGGTTGTCAGTAACTTGAGTGGACTGCTGGTTGACAAGTGACTTGACTAGAATGCTGGTTGACAAGCGGCTTGGGTGGACTGCTGGTTGACAAGTGACTTGAGTGGACTGCTGGTTGTCAAGTGACGTACGTGGACTGCTGGTTGTCAAATGACTTGAGTAGAATGCTGGTTGTAGAGTGAAGTAAGTGAACTGCTAGTTGTCAAGTGACTGGTTTTCAAATGACTTGGGTAGAATGCTGGTTGTGGAGTAACGTAAGTGGATTGCTGGTTGTCAAGTGACTTGAGTGGACAGCTGGTTGCCTGACGAGACAGTTGGGTTTCGGGCGACTGGACTTTAGAGTCATAAACTCACGTGGTTGTTTTCCGCACATCCACAGCAGGATTATAGCGTGATCTCACATGGAAGCCTTTTGTCTTGATTTGCAGAAGGACAAACGTGGACACCAATAACTTAAAACCATGCAATGCAATACGAAAAGAGTTTGTAAGATTGGTTATGAGGAAAACATTGTCTGTAAATATAATTTAAAGGAGAGGTGTTTGTACAGAACTCACGTTCTCCTTTTTTGACGTTTGTAAATAAAAACTGATGTGGTTTCGTATTTCCTGTTGTTTTTTGTGTGTTTGTTGTTAGGACTGATAGCTCTGTTAAGTCTCGTTTGCGGTTTGCGCTTCCGAAAAAGATCTTAATCTTGACTTAATACTTATAGAGAGTGCGTAAATATTCACGCATTAATTCACCTGTCAAAATTTCCACCAATCTGACATTCTTCATTTTAAGTAATGATCCGCATAAGAAGGAAAGTGCTAACGGCAATGCACGATGGAATATCAACTTTTTTCATTGTTACAACTAGTGATCTCATTGGCCTAGACTCAAAGACCGCTAAAAAGTTAGGTTTCAAGGTGCATTTTGTTTGATTTTTTAAAGGTTTCATGTAATTTAAGACCCAATCGCAAAACATGCAAATTTTTAAAGAAATTGTATTTGAGGAACTTCGTCAAAGAAGCAAAATTATTAGCTATTGTCTTCTGCTGTTTTGATTGGTTAAGCACGAACATTTCCTAAAATTTATCTGACGCAAATGGATATTCTTTATTTTTATACTGAAATATAATTATAAACCATTAGCTCCTCTCCTATTCTTGAAATCAAAGACATTCTATGTGAGAAAGAGCCAATGCCGTAGAACAATGAAGTTTACTGTAGTTATGTGGAGCATTACTTAAAGAAGGAAGTCAGCTGTTATTAGGGGGCTATTATTATTATTAGTAGTAGTAGTATTTTAGTCAGCTATTATTAAAGGGCGCATGTTGTACTCTATTTTTTTGAGGGGGAGTTTCTTTAAGTTGAGGGGGACTCTATTAATATAGGTGACGTCATAAGCTATTTTATTTTTCTCATGAGTAAAATACGGAGGAATCTCATTCGTGTGGGGACGAATACATTAACGCCCACTCATTTCTTATTCATATTCAAAATCATTACGCAAGCTTCCATTTCTTCCCGCATAAATAATCCATTGCAGACAGGCATTGTTCTATACAATTGTTTCCATCTGAGTAATTGCTAGCGCCGAAATGTTTGTATATTAATTATGGCGCGAACAAACCAGTTTTATGAACACTACACCCACTGCCGTGAATACATCTAACCCCTTTAACGTAACCCCTGAATACAATTCATATATATTAAAATCCATAGACATAAAAATGAGTCTTGTAGCTACTACATAGCTGAATTTCATACAAAAACCTTTGTTTCTTTCTAAGGCAAAAACCTTATACAAGCGCCCGCTGATTTCATCACTACCACAATTCTATTGTTCCTTCCACCACCCCAACAATTTTATTGTTTCCTCCACTACCACCACGATAGACCATTTTACAGTTGCGTGCTTAGTACCCTGGCCTTTCAGTGAAAGTGAGGCTGGCGTTGACTTTGTTTTGATACAAACCTCCCATTTTTATCTCGTTAGTACGCAAGCTTAAACGCGGGGGCGCGGTATAAAAGGAGACCTTAGGAAGATTTTTATTAGTTATCGATTAACCAGCAAAGATGGCGGAGCACATTTTGAATTCTTCCGCGTGTCGCGAGAAGAAATTGGGATAGCATAAAGAATACTCAGAATAAAGAATACTCATAGAAAGGTTGTTTCTATTGGTCCTTGATTTGAGCCGTTTGACCTTCGAGCAACCGTCGCCATGCTGGTCTGATGAATTCTTCGATTATTATTTGAATAATGTCTTTCATGCCTCAAAATAATTTGTGTTTAAGAAATTATATTTGTTATTCGTTTCTAAAACCGTTCAGCCGCTGCAAATTACATATAATGTAAGATTTTATACGATCGAAGAACCCGAAACAGCCGAAAGCGAAGTGAGACGGGGGCCGGCGTTCCAATCCCCGGCGTTTGCATTCAGGTGCAGGGGCGTAGCTACCTGTACGCACGTACGTACGTACGTACCTGAAAAAGTCGGAAAAAAAAAGAAAGATTTGGAACTTGAGAGTGGTGGGAAGGAGGAGTGTTTGAAAATTGATTGTGCGTACCTCTGAAAAAGTCCTGGCTACGCCCCTGAGGTGAGCTTTGTCTAAGAAATAATTGCGAATAGAACTTATAGCAGCTCTTCAGTTTGCTGTACAGTATGTCCTGAACAATAGATAATTTTCACAGACATTCCGTTTTATACTTTGAGCGAACACATGTCATTCGAGTATATACTACTCAATTTAATTAAATCGCCGAAATGAAGCTTTATTGTGGCTTGGCTTACGCGGATTTTAATTTCTTTTCACCATGTAACTAGCAATGATGTTCGTATTTATATTTTGGCTTTCTTAGTACAAGGCTCGCCTCACGGGAATATCTTCGCCGAACGGTTTACCGCGGGCGGTTATGTTTACTAACGAATCCCTCCAGCAGAATTCTCAGACTTTTACACATACAAAGCACTAATTACAAAGCTCGTTTTATCTAACTAAAGATACAATTTAATAGGATATATTGCAAAAGAAAAGAGCAAGTTTAAAACCTGGGAGAGAGTGGGTGTATTCAAACATAAGCAAACATAATTACTTGGCTGGCTGCCGACCATGATCAAATATTGAAGCATCGGCACTAAAATAAACCGACTGTTTTACGATGAAGAACACAAAATCACAACGTAGATTAAGATTATATTTATCACTGATATGTAATGATTAAATTTATAGAAGAACAGGAGCAAAATGGATTCTCAACTCACGACGGCTCAAACGGCTAACGACCGCCATGTCTCAAAGTAGTAGATAAAATATGAGCGGGAGATCTGTATGGGCGTTTACAATGGCTCACCTTCGGCTCGCCATTGTAAACGCCCATACAGATCGGACGCGAATATTTTATCCTACTTATGAAATGAAACAATGAGTAGAGATCTGTATGAAAAGTTAATGCATACTAATTAGCTGAGCAGATGTCTGTATCAAAAGTTAATGCTACTGTTTAATAATTCATCAACTCAGTTGATTTGTATTGGGGTTTACAAACCTTCATTAAATTTTCATTTCTTTTGTACTTTCCTTATGAATTATTAATGAATTTTATAATGTCTCTTATCAATTTAATTGAACCGGGGGGACCCTTTTTATACCGCGCCCCCGCGTTTAAGGTGGCTCCATATTGTTCAGCCCTCTCGTCTTTTGCATTCCATTACAGCTAGCCTGATGATGTGGCTAAAAATATTTTAGTTGGAATCAGTAAATCTTTTATCAGTCAATAACGTGGTATCCAAATGACGTCATCATTCGTTGCCATGGCAACGCGAAAAGAGGTAAAAAAAATACGCTATTTTGGACCATTTGAGGCTAATAACGTATAAACTACACGGTGAGTTTTTGTTTTCGATATATTTTTGTTTAATTGGCAAGAGAAACATTAACAATTTTTTAAAAAATTCTGTACATAGAGTTCAGAGCTACCTTAAATTTATGTAAAAATGACATATCTCCTATGTACAGATTTTTTTCAAAATTGACACAAATGTTTGTTATGTTTATAAGACGAAAATGTATAAAAATCAAAAAATTTCACCGAGCAGTTTAGACGTTATTAGCCTCAAAAGGTTGAAAATGGGGTCTTTTTGGCCTCTTTTGACGTTGCCATGGTAACAAATTTTGATGTCGTAGCCACCTAAATCTGTTCATTGGTTAAGTGTACTAAACGTTTTCTCTTAACTTTACTGGTGTAGCTGTGATTGAATATCATAGATGTGTCATGATGGGAATGTTTAAACTATTAGGAGCCACCTTAAACGAGATATAGCGTGCGGGTACAGATATGCAAATTAGTCACTGCATGTCCCTCAGTCGTAAACTTTTTAACGGGGGTTGTACTTCATTACAAAAGCTTTATAACGGCGCCAAAGGATATGGCTTGAAATAGGGTAACGGTTTTAAGAAGCGCGCCGCACATGGCAACCCACATTTTCGAGGAGTACCCCTCGGGTTATTGTTAAACTCCTCACGGTATTGCCTCGTTTCAGACTACTATGTATATTTATCTCACGCTAATATGTTTTTTAATTTGCAAACTAAATACGCTTAGTTTTAAAATTATCCGTTCAGTGTATCGCAGTGACAAGGTGAAAAACGATGTTTCTGAGGTTGTGAGAAGGAGACCAGAAAGTAAGCATTTGTGTGCGTGACGTGGAAATGAACGTGTTCGTGAAGTCGCAAAGCATGTCGGGACATTCAAGGGGCATAGGGTGACTGAGTTTGACCCAACTTAAGGTGCGGAAAAGAGCTTCCCGGCCAGACCACAGTATCGTAGTGACAAGGTGAAAAACGGTGTTTTTTAGGCTGTAAGAAGGAGACCAGAGAGTAAGGACGCGTTTGTGTGCGTGACGTGCAAATGAACGTGATTGTGAAGTCGCAAAGCATGAACAAAAGACTTTGTTTTGCTATCGGTCTGTCAAATAATGAACAAAACATGTTTACTACGATTGAGATTTAGCGCATTGAATTCCAAAACGCTTTCGGAATGTTAATTCTCTTAGGGCCTGGTCGCACTACAGTCAAAAACAAAAATCCGCCCGTGCAAAACTCGAGGAAAACAAAAGAAACCGCTCCCATGGGACACGCTTTTTGTGGAATGTTTTTGTTTTTATGTGATTTTGCATGGTCTAATTTTTGCTTTTGACTGTAGTGCGACCAGGCCCTTATTCTGCATGTCAAGCATACAAACAAACATAGGGCCTGTTTACATGAAAGAAGGGTGCCCCTACTAGGTAGGGATACTCTACCTGGTAGGGTTGAAGAAAGCTCCGTTTCACATGCATTGTTTTCAACAGTGTAGGGGCACCCTACCAAGTAGGGTCAGAAGTCAGCGCCAGTTCACATGAGAAATGTTATCCCCAGCTGGGAGGGCTAACTCAAGGGGGTGGTTGCTAAGCAAGATGGCGGGAAGACACGTTGTAGCGGTAAATGCGATCGTCCTTTCTTTGGCGTGTCTAGCGGCAGCTTTCCAGTTATGTGGTTTAATGTTTACTTATTTAATCCGTGAAAGACGTCGGCTGCAGAGAATTGGCCTACAAGCAGCAAATCAATACGATATTGCTGTAGCTCGCTTGAGGCACGTGCGAAGGAGACAAGTTTGTCGAGGGAGAATATGGCGACGATCTGATAAAAAAAAACTGACAAAAAAAAAAAAAACTCGCCTGGTTTATACCCACGAGAAGCCATGCTCGATTATAAATTGTCACGCGCTTGCGCGACAGTAACACGAGAACACACAAACATAACCCTAACCCCTAGGGACAACCCTATCTTGACCTTTCACATGGGTTTTTCTGAACAAAACCTGGCCCTACTAGGTAGGGTTTCCCTACCCAAGAGGTAGGGAAACCCTACCCCTAGGGGCTAGGCTCTTGCCGATTGTGCTAGCATAATTTTTGGCATAATCTGAGGAATTGAGCATAATTTTTGCCCTTTTTCCAAAAGTAACACTGCTAGCATAATCCGTATATTTTCTTGTCTTAATAGCACAATTTTAGAATAATTCAAGAAAACGAAGATCTCAGCTACTAAAAACGATAGATTACTATTAACAGTTGCTTCCACTCCTATTTTTCGATTTTTTTTTTACTTGTGTTGAGATACCGCGGGAGTTCGATGAAACGGAACCGGAAGTCTGTGTCTCGGTCCCAGACTCCTTAGTCTTTCTCCCAGTGCTCGTTTCAAAATGGCGGCCGCCACGCCAAACCAGTCAAGTGCAGTGAACTTACATCCAGATAGTTTACAAGGTAGCGAGAACAGAGAGGATAGACCAAAGCCTGCACAACTTGCCCGGGATAGACGCCTCGAATCCACCACTGGAAAATACAAGAGGAGGGGGACGAGAATAATTTTTTAAAAAAGTAGCATAATTTTGAAAAGCGAGCATAATTTGAGCATAATTTGGGCAAAAAAACGAGCACTGCCACTAGCATAATATGCCACTTTTACTAGCACAATCGGCAAATGCCTACTAGGGGCGCCCTACCACGCATGTAAAAGAAACCGTGTAATACAAAGGAGAAGGGAAACTCTACTAGGTAAGGAAACCCTACTACGTAGGGGCACCCTCCCTCATGTAAACAGGCCCATACTCTCAGTACATACACCTAAATCAAAAAAGTTCATTACTCCAGGTGCATTCTGGGGTATGACTATTGCTTGACGACGCTGTGTGTGTCGCGTTATATACCTCGGTCTATCAGTTGTAGAGGCTGCGGTGTTCCATGACGGTACTGAGTAGTATTGCAAAAAGAAAAAAAAGCGGGAAAAAGAAGCCAAAAGAAAAAAGCTTCATACCGCATATAATACACATTAATGAGATTTAAAGCCACGCGCGCTTTGAAAAGGCTTGCTGGGTTTTCGGTTCAGTGACAACGAAAAATATTGACTGCGGCAGCACTTGGTTATTTTTTTAGTAACCCGGTTAAAATTCCTTAAAAAAATAACTCGGTGAAAAGGTGTTTGTAATGAAATAACCGAGTTTATTTTAATGAGCGGCCGCATTTCAGAAGGTTTAACATATGATGCCCGATTTAGGGTGTTAGCTCTATTGTACATTGTACACATTCATTGTATTCATTGTATTTATTGTATTAAAGTACCATGTAATTTGATAGTAATCTGCAATTTCTTCTATTCTGGAAGTATGTTAATACTTCATACCACATTATTATAATATTAATCTGGTATACAATGTGTATTGACACGTCTATACCTCTAAAAAATACAGTTCTTAGTGTAAGCTGCTGGAATATTAATGGTTTTTCGGATCGTTTCATTTTAGGTAACAAATTAGATAATCATGAATTTTTACGTTATTTTGAAAATTGTGAAATTATTATTTTAACTGAATCTTGGATGAAAAATGAAGTAACCCTACCTGGTTTTAAAACGTTCTCAAATTCAGCACAAAAATTTCGAAATAAGAAATCTGGAAGACTTTCAGGAGGAATTGTTCTCGGTTGTAAATATTCTCTTGACTGCGGCATCTCTTTTGTCAAATCAAATACGGATTATATTTGGTGTAAACTTGATAAAGTTTTCTTTAATCTAGAAAAAGATATTTATTTATGTGCAATTTACATACCTCCTCGGGATTCCCCTTATTTTAACCCAGATGTTTTTGTTGACATAGAAACAGACATCGCCGTTTTTACTAGAAATGGTTCTGTAATGTTAGCAGGTGATTTCAATGCCAGAACAAGCAACGTTTCTGATTTTATTGATGTAGACAACTGTAATCATATACCTGGCGATAATATTCCATTACCATACTCTATAAAAAAAAGACAAAATTACGATAACAATATAAATGATCACGGAAAATCACTGATTGAGCTTTGCAAAACATGTGACCTAAGGATTCTGAATGGGAGAACTAAAGGAGACTCTTTTGGTAAAATAACCTATCATTCTCAAAAAGGAGTAAGTACTGTTGATTACATTATAGTAAGTCATGATATTTTAAATTTAATTGAAAGTTTTATAGTTAAAAAACCAAACATCTTCTCAGACCACTCTCAACTTATTTGTTGGACGAAAATTACCGTATCCAATCTCACTCCATTAGTTAAAGTTCAACAGCATAAAAAAGTTAATCTCCCAAAGCAATATATTTGGGATGAATTCTCTAAAGAAAAGTTCTCTGACACTTTTCAACTAAATGAAATTCAATCACAAATATTACTTTTTGAAAATTCAGTTTTTGAAGAAAATGACAAAGGCATCGATCATGCAACTACACAGTTCACTCAAATTCTAGATGAAGTATCAAAACGTTCTCTTAAACTGTCTTGCCAAAAGAATTCTAAAAACAATCATACATCAAAGAAATGGTTTGATCAAGAATGTAGAACTTTTCGAAAATATCTTAAACAAATCTCAAACAAAAAACACAAACATCCTCATGACACTAATCTAAGAAACGATTATCATCAACAGAATAAGACTTTTAAGAAATTACTTAGAAATAAGAAGCAGAAATTTCTTGACTCTAAAATTGATGAATTGATCAGTAACAAAGATAGTCATACCTTTTGGAACACTTTAAAATCAATGTATCAAAACAAACTTAATCAAAACGAAAACAAAAATGAAGTACCATCGGATATTCTATATGACCACTTCAAAAAATTACATTCTGCGCCTGAAAATACTCCTTTTTCAGCAACACATTTGAACATGTTAGAAAACAAACATACATTGGAACAAAACAAACACCTTTATAATAATTTGGACAACCCGATTTCTCTGAATGAAATTGAAATAGCAGTTAAAAATCTTAAAAATAAAAAAGCACCTGGACCAGACAGAATACGAAATGAAATGTTGAAATCTAGTATAAAATTTTTAAATACATCATTATGTCATCTGTTTAATCTTATACTCAAATCTGGTACTTTCCCAACAACTTGGTGCGATGGCATTATAACAGCTATACATAAATCTGGAAAAATCAATGACCCATCAAATTATAGAGGAATTTGTATAAATAGCTGTTTAGGAAAACTATTCTGTTATATACTTAATAACAGATTACATAATTATACAGAAGAACAAAACATTCTACATCCTGCTCAAATTGGCTTCTTACCGAATCATCGCACATCTGATCATATTTTTACTCTTCGGACATTAATCGATAAACATGTAATTCATAAAACCAAAGGTAAACTATATACTTGTTTTGTTGACTTCAAAAAAGCCTTTGATTCCATTTGGCACCAAGGACTTTTGTACAAGCTACTAAAGTATAATATTGGAGGAAAATTTTATGATCTCATTAATAGCATGTATTTAAAATCGAAATGTTGCGTACGATGCGGTTATCAAAGATCAAAATTTTTTGATTATAATAAAGGAGTAAGACAAGGCTGTATACTTTCACCGATGCTCTTTAACCTATACTTAAACGATTTACCTCATGTGCTTAATAATAGTGACACAGATCCCATTTTATTGCCGGATGGCTCTCGCCTTAATTGCTTACTTTATGCTGATGATTTATTATTGATTTCTCATTCAGCTGAAGGTTTACAGAATGCTATTAATAAACTTTCAAAATATTGTCAAGAATGGATTCTTAATATCAATCCAAAGAAAACAAAAATTGTTATCTTTCAAAAGAAAAATAGAAAATCAACAGCTGATAAGCATAGCTTTAATTTTATTGATGAAAACATAGAAATTGTCAACAATTACACATATCTGGGAGTAAATGTTTCTGCAAATGGAAGCTTTAACAATAATAAAGAAACATTAAAAGAAAAAACAAGAAGATCTATCTTTGCAACAAGACGTAATCTTGACTTCTCTAGTTTACCAATTGATATCAATAATAAACTTTTTGACACCTTATTTCTTCCTATCTTATTATATTGTTCTGAAATATGGGGTATCTATGATAATAATGATTATAAATCCTGGGAAAAAGACATAATTGAAAGAACGCACGTGTATTTTTGTAAAATGTACTTGGGTGTAAACAAAATATCCCCAAATGCAGCATCCAGAAACGAACTTGGTAGATTACCTCTAAAATCCCACATCGAACTTAATATTCTTAAATTTTGGATACATCTAGAAAATCAACCAGATGATAGCATCGCAAAACTCTGCTTAAACATCTCTAAAGAAATGGCAGATACTTTACAAACAGGTTTAATAAATAAGGTAAACCATCTTTGTACAAAACACAACATTGATATTTCTTATTTAGACTTTGATAACCCTTCCAATATACTTTCACAAGCAAAACAGAATATTAAGACTAGTCTCATGAATCACCAAATCAACCTATTAAATTCAAATAAAAAACTCAAATTTTATACAATTTTCAAAAATGATACAAAACATTCTGTTTTCCTTAACTATATAAAAAATCAAAAACACAAGAAGGCTGTTACTAAATTTAAGATAGGGAACCACAAATTGAGAATAGAAACTGGAAGATATTCAATACCAAAAACTCCAGAAAATTTAAGGATATGCACTCACTGCAATTCAGATTCTGTTGAAAATGAAATACATTTCCTTTTTCACTGTGACTTATACGCTAATCTCAGAAGTACCTTCTATGATGAAATAGATAAAAGAAATAGACACTTCAAAAACCTAGATAATACATGCAAAAGTATGTTTCTGTTTAACAGTGTTGATCCTTTTATTTGTAGAGCAACGGCTGCTTTTATATTTAATGCAATGAATAAGAGAAATGAAGATATGTTTTAAAACTACACATAAGAAATAATTCCATATTATACACAATACTGTTACTTCCTCTATTTATTTTATTTGTAATTAACCTTGATACAGTAATGTACAATGAACTTCTTTTTGTAATTTTTATTATCTGGTAATACCATGTATAGAAATGGGAATACCTGAATAAATTGTTGTTGTTGTTGTATTAGGTAAAATTATGTATTCTAATATATTCTATGGTATTGTATTCTATTGTATTGTCGTTCTTTTGTGCTCTAATATTCTATTGTTTTAACAAAAGAATAAGTGTTACCCCTAAATCGCGCATGGTATAAGGTTTAACTTTAAACGTGATAAATCATGTTATCATTTGTTGGCGAGAGAGGCACAAAACAATACGATTAATGAGTTAAAACAATGCCTCTGCACGTGCATTTTACATATTGTTATTCCCTGCAAAACAACATCGTCAAACGATCAAATTATAGAATTTAGTTTTATCGACTGAGTCGATAAGGTAAATTGACCACCGTAAAAAGATTCAAATAGCTGACGTTTCGAGCGCTAGCCCTTCGTCGGAGCGAATCAAGGAATTGTGGGTAGTGTGTGGTTTTATATAGTAAGCGGTGGAGCTACGCTATTGGTGGAAATTTGGTGACGTGAAAAACAAATGTAGATTAGTTGAATGAAAAGCGTTCGTTGATTCCGTGGGGTTTGAGAGTGCCGATTTGAAAGATGATTTTTTGTTCTAGGTTTTTACGGCTTTCTGTGTTACCCTGGTGTAGGGAAAGGCCGCAGATTGTCATGTGTTGTTTAGAATGGTTAGTAAGATTAAAATGGCGCGCGACTGGTTTGGATGCGTCTTTGTCATTTTTTTCAACGTCTCGGAGATGTTCACGAAAACGGTCGCCCAGTCTCCTCCCTGTTTCGCCAATGTATATCTTTTTGCAAAAAGTACATGTAATGCAGTAGATAACATTTACGGAGGTGCATGTAAAACGATCAGTGATTTTAATAGATCGTTTGGGTCCTGTTATTTTGTCCGCGTTGTGAATGAAAGGACAAGTGTTACATCGTGTGCGTGTGCATTTGAAAGTTCCCGGTACATCGTCAGATTTCAGTGCGCTCGTAACTAGAAAGTTGCCTATGTTTTTGTCACGTTTGAATGAAATTAGTGGGGGTTGTGAAAAAATTCTGCCAGTTTCGGGGTCGTTTTGGAGTAATTTGAAATTTTTTAAAATGATGCTTTTGACTGTGTTGTTGTGTGGGTGGAAAGTGAGGGTGAATGGAATTCTCTCGTTCTCTTCCTTCTGTGGCGTTTGTAGTGCTGACTGTCTGTCGATCTGTTGTGCACGTTGTTGGCCCGTATTAACAACAGAGTCAGGGTACCCACGTTTCTTGAAAAACTGGCACATTTCTTCTGATTTGTTGGAAAAATCAGAGTCATCACTACATAGACGTCGAAGTCTGAGAAATTGAGAATACGGAATGGCGTTTTTAACGTGCGATGGATGTGAGGATGAATGTAACAGATAACTGTGGGAATCTGTAGGTTTGTAGTGCACACTTGTGGATAAACTGTTACCGTTGATTGAAATATTAATGTCAAGAAAAGCGACTGAGGTTTCGGAAATTTCCCAGGTATATTTTAGAGCTGGATGAAAAGTATTGACAGAAGTTATGAATTGATTAAGTTCCTCTTTACTGGAAGAGGTAGCGCCAATGCAATCATCGATGTAACGGCCGTAGAGTTCGGGTTTGGTTCCGTGGTACTGATTAAAAAATTTGTCTTCGATGTGGCCTACAAAAAGGTTAGCGTAGCTTGGTCCCATTTTGGTGCCCATGGCGACTCCATTTACTTGTTTGTAGTAGTTTTGGGAAAATGAAAAACAGTTAAGTGTCAAAACTAATTCGGCTAAGCGGAGCAGTGTTTCTGAGCTTGGGTTTTGAATGGAGCGCTGGTCGAAAAAATATTTTAGTGCTTGAAGTCCTTCGTCATTGGGGATGACGGTATATAAAGAGGTAATGTCCATAGTGAAAATTAATTTGTTTTCGCTGGCAAAACTGAAATCCCGGAAAATTTCGAGTGCGTGATTGGTGTCCTTAATGTACGAGGGTAGTGATTTGACAATGGGGGCCATGATTTTGTCTAAATAGCTAGAAATTAGTTCGGTAGGACAGCTACAAGTGGAAACAATGGGTCGGCCCGGATTGTTTGGTTTATGAATTTTAGGTTTGAAATAAACGCGTGAGGTTCTAGGAGTAGTGATGATGAGATTGTTGGCGGTAACTGGTAATTGTTGTTTAGTAATGAGGTCTTGGATAGTTTCTTTGACAATTTTTTGGTTGGTAGAAGTGAGATCTTTATCAACTTTGGCATAGAAAGCGGTGTCAGAAAGTTGCCGAAAAGCCTCTTGTCGGTAAAGGTCGGTCCGCCAAACAACTACCGCCCCGCCTTTGTCGGCCGCTTTGATAACAATGTCGCGTCGTTTGCTAAGACTTTTGAGCGCTGCCCATTCTCCTGTTGAAAGGTTGGAAATTTTGGTGTGGCGGTTAAATTTAAGTTTTTGGACATCGTGACGACATTTTTTGACGAAAAAATCTAGAGAAGAAAACTGGCCCTCTGGGGGAGTCCATTTTGATTTGCGAACGTTGAGTGTTTCAAAAACATCTTTTTCCGAGGTGTTAGAATTGTCTTCTTTGTCGTGGAAAAAAGCTCTTAATTGCACGCGGCGAAGGAATTTTTCAACATCTTGTTTGACTGAAAATTCGTCGGTTTGTTTCGCTATAGGAACAAAGTTTAAACCTTTACTAAGAACGGACCTCTCTGGGTTAGAAAGCGGCAAATTTTCCGGAATGGTAACGACGCCATTGTGACTATCGAATGAATGGTCGCCGGATAATTGAGGACCTATTAACTGTTCAAGTTTTTGGGTCTTGATTTGGTTAAGGCTGTTGAACAGTTTAGCATTGAGTTCTTGAATTTTAGCGCGAATTGATTGTACTAAGACAGCTGGACAAATTTTGGAAAGTTCGGAACGGTATTGGATAATTTCCTTTTCGAGATTGTTACGTTTAAGGCACATAGCTCTGATAGTGATCCTCATAATATTACGCGAGAAAGAATTTTGGGCATGGTGAATTTCGTGGAAATATTGTTGATTGGAATCAGAGAATGTAGAAGCGTGAAAATTTGAACGAAACCCTTTAGGAATGACTTTGGATTGGAGGCAACGGCCGATGAAATTGATGTGACTACAAAACCTAGTTTTGGTAAAGATGTGAGTGGCTAAACGAAAGGCTAAATTAGTGGAAATGGGGGGAAAAGGAATAAGATAACTTACGATTTCCTGGCGTAGCTCCTTGGTGAGTGTCTTGAGGTTAGGCATCGTTGTCTTCGGTGAGAAAGCTGTTGAGTAAGAAATATTGATGTAAAAAGTTAATGGTCGCAGCGAATAAACAACAAATGAATGTAACTTCTGTCAATACTTTTCATCCAGCTCTAAAATATACCTGGGAAATTTCCGAAACCTCAGTCGCTTTTCTTGACATTAATATTTCAATCAACGGTAACAGTTTATCCACAAGTGTGCACTACAAACCTACAGATTCCCACAGTTATCTGTTACATTCATCCTCACATCCATCGCACGTTAAAAACGCCATTCCGTATTCTCAATTTCTCAGACTTCGACGTCTATGTAGTGATGACTCTGATTTTTCCAACAAATCAGAAGAAATGTGCCAGTTTTTCAAGAAACGTGGGTACCCTGACTCTGTTGTTAATACGGGCCAACAACGTGCACAACAGATCGACAGACAGTCAGCACTACAAACGCCACAGAAGGAAGAGAACGAGAGAATTCCATTCACCCTCACTTTCCACCCACACAACAACACAGTCAAAAGCATCATTTTAAAAAATTTCAAATTACTCCAAAACGACCCCGAAACTGGCAGAATTTTTTCACAACCCCCACTAATTTCATTCAAACGTGACAAAAACATAGGCAACTTTCTAGTTACGAGCGCACTGAAATCTGACGATGTACCGGGAACTTTCAAATGCACACGCACACGATGTAACACTTGTCCTTTCATTCACAACGCGGACAAAATAACAGGACCCAAACGATCTATTAAAATCACTGATCGTTTTACATGCACCTCCGTAAATGTTATCTACTGCATTACATGTACTTTTTGCAAAAAGATATACATTGGCGAAACAGGGAGGAGACTGGGCGACCGTTTTCGTGAACATCTCCGAGACGTTGAAAAAAATGACAAAGACGCATCCAAACCAGTCGCGCGCCATTTTAATCTTACTAACCATTCTAAACAACACATGACAATCTGCGGCCTTTCCCTACACCAGGGTAACACAGAAAGCCGTAAAAACCTAGAACAAAAAATCATCTTTCAAATCGGCACTCTCAAACCCCACGGAATCAACGAACGCTTTTCATTCAACTAATCTACATTTGTTTTTCACGTCACCAAATTTCCACCAATAGCGTAGCTCCACCGCTTACTATATAAAACCACACACTACCCACAATTCCTTGATTCGCTCCGACGAAGGGCTAGCGCTCGAAACGTCAGCTATTTGAATCTTTTTACGGTGGTCAATTTACCTTATCGACTCAGTCGATAAAACTAAATTCTCGTGTTTCATCCCCCCACCGACGCAGCACCACAGTTTCTCTAGAAACTAACCCCATTCGATCAAATTATAGGTTTTGTGGAGAACGTAAACACACAACGGTTTTCCTTTCTCTATTTGAAATTGAAAGTCGTCCCTACGACGGTCTACAGATTTATTTTTTTTAATCGAGAATATCAAGGCAAATGTCTGTGGACAGCGACTCGGCGGCCTCCATTGCCTCAGACGCAGAGAACGAGCGCTGCTATACCAGCATGCACCAGGAGTAATGAATGACCAAACACCAATCGTCGACAGCAACCTTTTTTGATTTAGGTGTAAAATGTTTGTCAGTTTGCAATCGATGCGCGAAAAAAAAAATAGATAAAGCAAAACATGTTTACGATATTACTGAGTTTACCACACAAAACTTCAAAATCTTTCTTTCTAGGAAGCCTTTCTCGCAAATAAAAATGAATAAATCGCAAACCTGTCGTAATCTCCTATTTCGTCTCCATGGAAAAATTGTCGCGGCATTTGTTAAATGTGAAGTCATCACAGGTCCATGAAATAGACGCAATGAGACACACCCATATCTAATTACTCTCCCGCCCTTTTATTCCGAGTGTCAAGCAAACATATAACACACGCACTATGACATATCCAGTGAACAAAAGCCGTTGTTTTCCAATCGGTCTGTGAAATAATGAGCAAAACATGTTTACTGCCATAGAAGTTTACCGTCTTGAATTCCAAAACGCTTTCTTTATCTTAATTATTTTATTCTGCATGTTTGTCAAGCATACAGACATAATACATTCTGAGATATACAGTATATCGTAGCGCCCAAAAAAATTAAAGCAAAACACGTTTACGATATTACTGAGTTTACCACCTAAAATGTCAAAATATTTTCTTTTTTAGAAATCTTTCTCTCAAATAAAAGTGAATAAATCACAAGGGTGTTCGTAATCTCCTATTTGGTCTCCCTGGGAAAAATTGTCGCGGCATTTGTTAAGAATGAAGTCATCACAGGTGCATGAAATAGACGCAATGATACACATCCACATCTAATTACTTTTCCGACCTTTTATTCCGAGTGTCAAGCAAACATATAACACACACAATATGACACATCCGGTGAACAAAAGCCGTTGTTTTTCGATCGGTCTGTGAAATAATGAGCAAAACATGTTTACTGCCATAGTAGTTTACCGCCTTGAATTCCATAACGCTTTCATTATCTTACTTCTTTTATTTGAGATATCCAGTACATCGGAACGCCAAACAAAATTAAAGCAAAACTCTTTTACCATATCACTGTGTTTACGACACAAAATTTCAAAATCTTGTTTTAGGAAACCTTTCTCTCAAATAAAAGTGGATAAATCACAAGGGTCTCTTTATCTCCTATTTGGTCTCCCTGGGAAAATTTTCACGGCATTTGTTAAGAATGAAGTCATCACAGGCGCATGAAATAGACGCAGTATATCCCAATACAGAATTAAGGAATCATTGTTGTATTATCTGGCATGTCAAATATACAATTAACAAAAGCTGTTGATTGCGACTACGGGTCTACCGGCGAGTATTATGTAACTGGTGTATAATGCAATATGCGTGTTTACTTTCACACACCTTCTTTCTTGGTTTTGTCACTTAGATATATATATATATATATATATATATATATATATTTGCACTCACAGGTTTGATCACAGGTATGTTTGATGGGAGAGGACTTGGTGAACTCCCAAAGGTAGCTTAATCTTTGAAAATCTTTGTCTTGTCATTTGCCAGGAACTGGAGCAAAAATATCGTTGTCTACGCTCAGGGTATGCATTTTAATTTATATTACCAAGTTAGTACTAGTATTTTTGGAGTCCTTTTTAAAGACAATAGCACAGCTGAAAACGGCATTTGTACCCAACAAAAGAATTCGGTTTCGGAGGGGAAGAAAATCCGGCGTTTTGGGTACGAAATAATGTCAACTAGGATTTTAGTTTGTTCTACTAAGCGAGTTGCTGTTATATTCGTTTTGCTTTCACGAGTTTTGTCTTGGCGTATCACTTATCAAGTAAATTCACTTTCTTTTCTTCTTGTATTTAAGATATGGTGTGATCATCTGTGAGGTGTGTTTGTTGGGAGGACGTGGTGAACTTCAAATGGTAGTCTCAATCTTTGAGAAACTTTGTCTTTGTCGTTTTCCGGGAAATGGGGCAAAAATATCGATGTCAACATTCGAGGTATGTATTTTGAGTTATATAACCAAGTTAGTAGTAATATATTTGGAGGACTAATTTCTAAAGACAATAGCGCAACTGAAAACGGGGGTGTTTCTTGGTGTTGCGGAAGCCATTGTTGGTTAACTTTTGTGTTGTGGTGTGGGTATTGTTCAGTGTCTTTTGAATCTTTTGTTTTACGTCATTTGGTGATTACACCATCCGCAACACCAAGAAACTACCGAAAACGGCATTAATATCGCTAAGCAAGGGTTTTTCATTGTTTCCTTTATGTATTTGAGATATTGTGTCCGTGTAGTGCAATGTTTTCGTCTTTTGTTTTTGTTCTTGCGTACCCGGTAAATTAGGACAGAACTTTTCGCGGGGATTAGAATTCGCCTAAATTTGTTGGCTAAATTTCGCGGGCAAAATCGCAGTATTCTGTGAGTCAAAGTAGAAATGAAAGTAACTGTTATTCGATTGAATAAGCAGAGATTTTGAAACCATCTCTCCTTCCCGCGCACCAAAATACTAAGTTTCTAAAGAAATAATCCTGCTGCGTCGGTGCGACCCTTTCTTACAACCCGACAACAGGCAACTTGTTTTTACCTCAGTTGCTTACTTTGGTGCATTGTGTATTTTTAATAAATTGACGCGTTTTCATTTTCGTTCCGTGGATTAGTAGTTGCGAATCTTGGCAACGAAAATTAATCCCGTACGATAAGAGTGGAAGTTAAATTTTTAGTCGACTTTTGATAACAGCTTACATGCATGTAATTGATTGATAATATAATTGAGATATATTTCAGTGATCTACAGTTTGTTTGAACCTTTGAAAAGAAACTGCCATTAACAGATGAACACAAAAAGAAAATCGTTTGATCCCAGTTCAGGCATTTTACTCTTTAGCTAGTGTTCCATCGTCATGTTGTAATCCCATACCACAGGGAACCCAAACGCTGTATTAGCTATAACCAGAAACCCATAAGTGGGTTGAAACGTGCAACTGTCTCTTGTACGCTTCAAAACAAGCTTCCGATTATTCAATTTGCTAAGAAGTTGTTACAGCCATATTTGGAAAATCAAGATTAAAATATTAACCAATCAATTCGCCAGAACAACTTGTTTCCAATCTCGAGGGACCGAGGGGTTTCCAAATATGGTACTAAGCAAAAAATGAATATTCGGAAGCTGTGAATGCGCGTTACACGTTTCAACCCACTTATGGGTTTCTGCTATAACATAATCATTTAAGGTCAAATGAACCAAAAATTTGAATTTTTCTTTATTCATTTAAACGTTGAAAGAAACCATAATAAAGCAAACTTACGCAAAAATTTTTCTTCCTGAGCCTTTAAGGAAGTTACATAGCTAAAAGTACGAAGATTTCCGAAGGCTTCACGAAAATGTTTCTGAAATGGCCGCGCACTACAAGTGGTAGGATTGGTAAGAATTGTGACGTCACTATTCGTGAGCCAACCTCATTCCCAGTGTCCTCTCTCCTGGTGAATACTGAGTATTCTAGCTTGTGTATACAGCTATTTCAATTAACGTTGTCGGATGAAAAAGCGAAAAGCCAAGACTGCAAGGTAGTATGGGATTTTTATGCAATGGCCATTTACAACTACCCATACTATCTTGCGGTCTTGGCTTTGAGCTTTCATCCGACAACGTTAATTGAAATAGCTGTATTCTTAAAACTTAAAGATTTCTACTGTTTTCGCATTGAAAATGGCCGAGAAGCTCGAACCTGTGTTTTGGTAGGAAACGAAGAGCTTTGAGCGACGAAATATTGCTTCGAGAAACTTCATCTGTTTATACAATAGATTTTTTTAACGAAGTTAAGGTTTTTCAATCCACCTCGCTTGGTAGTTTAGTGCAGGTTAACTTTCCCTGTCTATCAATCATCTCCGCTTACGCGGTAATTTTTGTGAAGGTAAACAGTTGAATTCATAGTGACGGCTTTTAATTTCAAATAGAGAAAAGAAAATTAACCGTTCTGAGTTCACGTTCTCCACAAAAACCTATAATTTGATCATTTGACGTTGTTGTTTTGCAGGGAACGGTAAGGAAATGTACTAAAATATAAAAGGCACGTGCAGGCATGCATTATTTTCGCTCATTAAACCTATTGTTTTCAACTTCGAACCTTGACTGTTTTGAGGTGGTCAATAGTGACGTCACTTTCCGACAATTTTCCCGATCGCTCTACGATTATGAAGGCCAAAAAGTCGCATTTTTCAACTTCCAATATCTCTGCGATGCCAAGTCAAATTAGTTTCAAACTTCACAATATGTTTATTTGGTACTCATTAAACATATTGCATTATTATGGGACTAAAAGAAAAAATGTCAAATTTTTGGTTCATTTGACCTTTAATAAAAATATTGTTATTTACCTGGTATCCTGTGTCTTTTTTTAGTCGTTTTGGAAGCGATTTGAATCAGAGCGAAGACGGTCGACGTTGCAAGTTTTAAATGCTATCTTGTCTGCCGCTTCGTGGGGATTCTACCCTGAGGAGAGTTAATAATAATGGAAACTTGAGACGTAATAGGCGTATCGTATTTACGAAGTGGCAGACAAGATAATTATTGAAACTTGCAAGGTCAACAGTCTTCGCTTTGATTCAAATCGCTTCCAAAATGACTAAAAAAGACACAGGCCTTTGAGATTCACTCAGCTATGAAGCCACATATTAGAGTTCTCACTGACTTGCAGTTGAAATGTATAAACTTAAGGGCAATTACATATTCACCATTTTATGACTGGAAATCAGTCGCCATTTTTACAACATACTCGCGGTTAACCCTAACCTCTCAATCACCTCTAATTTCGTTGTACTTCATTGGACCTGGGTATCACGCATCTCGTTTGTTTACTAGGGCTAGGGTCCATTGTTGTGTTGTTTGTTCTATTGTTTTCTTCTCAAATCAGAGAAAACCTTGTAAGAGCTGCGTATTACCCCAGCTATCAGCGGATTATCAACAAATAATGGTCCATACCAGTGTGTCCATAACAAAGACCAATCCTAAGAAGCATTTGAAGGACGAACATTGCCCCACGACAACATATATTTACTGAGGTAGGAAAATCTTTGTTAATAGGATCGCTTTGGTCGGGCGGTTAGCGCGTCATAGGACACGATATATTATCACTTCCAACTAGTAACCTTGGTAACAGACAATAAGTCATAGGGTGGTACAAGACAACTTCATATAAAAATTAACCTTTATGTCAAATTTAAGCCTTTGGCCAAGTTTCATCAATATGTTTCATACTTTATAAGATAGACCACCCCTCTTAAATTTTTGGATGTACCGTAACTGACCCAGGCCTCAATATACCTGAGTGGAACGTGTCAATGCATAATTCTTCAGACAACGTTTATTCAAATAGCTGTATATAACAATAGTTAATTGTAGAATTTGGCCCATTTCTTCCTTTTTAGTCAAAACTATATTTACTGAATTACTGTTAAGAACGTTTTCAGGCTCAAATCGCTATAAAAATAAAAACACTCAGTTCTGACTCAACCTCAGATGAACAATTATGAATTTTTATCAAAGAGGAGTTTGACTTGATAAAACATTTTTGCATACTGTGAGGAATTTGAAAAAAAGGAAATATACGCGTCAACTTTTCAGTTTAAGCCGGACTTCGCTTTGTGGCCGTTGACCTCACTGAGGCGAGGGTAGTGATCTTGGGTGTGGGGTTGTTAAATTGTGGCCATTGGCTGCCCTAAAACTTTGATTTTGCATATTTCGCTGTACCTGACTGCTCGCTGGGCACTTTGGTCCTAGCTGGGATGCTACAAAGCTATCTTGAACTCCCAACCACAATAGAGGGGTAGCTTACGTGCACCAGGGGACTGGCGTTCACGGGAGGGGTGGGTGGCTTGCTTCCGGCTGGCAACTGTTGGCCCTTTTTTGTAAATTTACTTAGATGTGTAGACCTGAATTTATTTTAGTTGAAATGACCAACGATATAATACAAGGCCTGGAAAACCTAGTTCTGCAACTTCAATAAAATCTGTATAAGGAACCTTCAATAAGTCGTAATACAAAAAATTGTTTATGACTGTGGACTTTACAATCAACTTTCAGTGGTTTTGAATGACAATTGTCAATCCTCGTGTTCATTTTCTAGGCAATAATTTACTCCACATTGCCTCAACTATCCAAAATAATAGTATATTTCAGGTTGGTATATTTCCTCTAACAGGCGCTCAGGATGCTCATTGTTTCCTTAAAAAGGCAGCAACGTTTGTGAACCTCAGTGCAAGGATCTCTTGAGGGGCATGTTAATAAACGCAAAGACCAGTTACATTATTAAGAGCGCCTGTCTGTAAAAATCAAACATATCGCGGCAAGTGATAAAATTGGATTCTTTTGATATTTTAACGTTAGGTAGACTAAGGTATAACAAAAATCACTGGATACCTTTTTCGGCCAAATATCTTTTTATTTTAAAGAAAAATACAGAAAGCGAAAGTCCGTTAAAATCGCCATTTAAGGCGGAAAATTATTGCACAACTTTGACAGTCTCGCTTACAAAAACAAGTAGCGCTACGGCATTTAAAACATGAAAATCGTATTTTGCAATCTTTAGCTATCTAGAAGAGTGATTTATGGAATTATTATGTTGTTCTTTGCGTGCAAAATAATTTTATTTCGAAGACATATATTTTACTTCTTTAAAAGTACCTCGTAAACAAAACAATTTTTCACCATGTGCCAAACCTTCAAACGGATTAAGTTTCTGCTGGTTAATTTTCATAAAGATGATCTCAAGATTTCCGTAAAAATCTCCTTGGGCAAATGATTCAGAGCGACGCGAGAGCATTTCAAAGTTCGTTAAAATTAAGAGTTATTTGACCTTTGTACGAGGTCAACAATCAATTTGCGGGTCACACAAATATTCTAACTTCTGCTTCTGTGTTAACCCATTATGAAATTAAAATAGCCACATTGAAAAACATTGAAATTTCCTTACCTCATTTGCGGTAGAAGACAGATTCAGAGACCATTTTTGTGTATAAATCCCTTCTTCGTTCATCGTATTTTTAATTTATAACGTCCAATGCACGCCGACCGCGGACTGCCATGCAAGGTCGCACGCAAACCTCTGTTAAACTTTCGACACATTTCAGCATTAAGGCGTCTTATTTAAAGGCTATAGCATTTGTCGAATGTTCTTCGGTTTGAAGTTAACGGATAGATAAATCTAATCATTGCTTGAGAAGTACTGAATGAACAAACATGTCGGGCCGTTACATGTAAGCCGTGATCGTGACGGCAGTTATTTGTGTCGTCACGCAATGCAGCTGTTCTTCGGCATTTTAGCGGGGTAGGGGTAGGGCTAAAGAGCTGGAAAACACCGAATTTATGTCTGAAACTCTTGCAGCGGAGAAAAATAAATAGTCTTTTCAGTCACATTTAGCACATTTAAGCGCTTTTATTCTCTATTGCTCTACTCCGGAAAGATTATTCAGCCATCATTTTTTTCGTATTGTTTTTTCTTTTTTTTTTCTTTTACTGTCTTCATGAAATGCAAATGGCATCACTAGCTTTTTACCTGATTAAGATCACTGTGGTATTAAGCTAGTTCTGTCCTTTTTTCTTTTTATCAGAAGGATGCTGTCTTCATGAAACATTATGTGAAAAAGGGAAAATCAGTCTAATATTTGCCACATGCACGGCCCCCAAAATATATCAATTTGTACAGTGCAACTAGTGATGTAAACTTTTGTCAAACGTTACACACCGCAACTGATGTTTCCTTTGTCTCTTAATTGACCGAGAGGGAGCCTCAAAAGATGACTTATTTGGATGTTTTCTACTTGTCAATAATCTTACTGTGAGTTTGGGTTACCTGTGGTTCGTGAATTCCGTCGATGATATGTACCATAGATGTGGGGGGGGGGGGGGGGAGGGGCGAGAGGGAGGGGGGGGGGGAGTCTCACTGCCCTACTTCAAATTCACGTCATGCCTTAATTCAGAACCATTTGTTGCATTTGTCGGTGTTACAAACTTAGTAAACCTAAGTATATTTTTGGCAGTAGCAAAATAATTAGAAACCCGCTCAGATTTTAAAGTTGATAACGAGAGAATATCTAAAAATTGAAGAACTTACTAAGTTTAATACAGTATCGCCAATTGTCGAGAAGAAAAATAAATACTGTTTAAATAATGCAGTTGACAAAAAAGTAAACACTACCTGGTTTTGCTAATTACCTAGTGTCTTCACTTGAAGGCGGCGCTAAAGTGCATGTTTTTGTACATCAAAGATTCGAGTTCAGTTCTAGGTATTACACAAAAATGGAAGGCACTTGTTCGTTTAAGTCCTTTGTTGGTGGAGTTTGTGGTTATGACATTCGCGATCGAAAGCGTGGAACGGAAATTGTCCCTTAACTTTTTGCGCACAAAGATGAGAGACTGAGGTGAGATCGAACTTATTTTATGTCGAGCAGCGTTTACTAGAAATGTAAAGGAAGTAGTTGTAAACTAAAGTTGTCGAATTTGGTTCAGTGGCGCGGATCTAGGGAAGCGGCCCCTTTCCATTCCTTTTTTGGCGAAGAAAAAGACTCGAGGGACCGAACTTTTTTTCACTCCCCCTCCCACCCCCTCTCTTTATGAGCAAGCTGGATCCGCAACTGGAAATTTATAGTGAAAAAGAGATCACATGCATGATGCTATCCACAGGAAGTCCTGGTATACCCATCTTTCAGGGGCAGCTCCATCAAGTAGAGCACCTCGACTCGTATGGTAAGAAGGTAAATTTAGGAAACGAGAAAAAAGCATCCAATATGGAAAGCAAGACTGGGGAGAGGAGTTAAAAATCGTTGCTCGCAAAAGACTATTGCTACCAATTAATATATTTTAGAACATATTGACTAACGAAGAAAATTAAATGGTGCTGAAATATATTTCTAAACAGTTATTGTGTTTTTACTTGCTAAAGTGTTTCAATTTAATTGCCTTATCCGCACCCCTACCCCCTTAAATGCAAACAAAACTGCATTGCGTGACATAACCGAAAATTGTTTGTACTTCAAAGTAACATTTCAAATCTTTTAGCGCACTACAAAACCGAGGAACGCTCCAAAAGGTACTTAGCCCTTTGAATAGATGCTGTGATACTGAAAAGTGTCGAAAGTTTAACAAAAATTGGCTGACCCTGTTGTCGTCCGACGTTTATCGGACGTTGTAAACAAGACTAAAGGACATACCATGAACGGTGAAAAAAATGCAAGAAAATGAGATCTGGATAAGTCTTCTACAACAAATAAGGTAAGAAAATTTCAAAACATTTTTTCTATGGGCTACTTTAACCTTATTTGTGTTAAGACATGTGGTGGAAAGTGAAATGTTTGTGTGACCCGCAAATTGATTGTTGACCTCGTAAGGTCAAATAACTCTTAATTTAACTAACTTTGAAATGCTCTCGCGTCGCTCTGAATCATTTGCCCAAAGAAATTGTTACGGCAATCTTAAGATCATCTTTATACAAATTAACCAACAGAAACTTAATCCGTTTGAAGGTTTAGCACATGGTGAAAAGTTGTTTTGTTTACGAGGTACTTTTAAAGAAGTAAAATATATGTCTTCGAAATAAAATTATTTTGCAAGCAAAGAACAACAAAATAATTCCCTAAATCACTCTACTAGATAACTAAAGACTGAATAATATGATTTTCATGTTTTAAATGCTGTAGCGTTACTTGTTTTTGCAAGCGAAGCTGTCAAAGTTGTGCAATAATTTTCCACCTCAAATGGCGATTTTAACGTACTTTCGTTTTTTTGAATTTTTCTTTTAAATAAAAAGATATTTGGCCGAAAAAAGTATCAAGTGATTTTTGTTATACCTTAATCTATCTAACTTTAAAATATGAAAGAAATCGAATTTTTATTACTTGCCAGAAAATTTCAAATTTGTCTGATTTTTACGGACAGGCGCTCTTAAATACCAAAATCCGAGCTTTTGTCTAACATTTTCCTCATCAAGTCAAAAGGTTAATATCTGTTAATAGCTGTCGTTTGTTTACTTTGTTGCTTCACGAGGCAGCTTTGTACACAATGATAAAAAATACCTCCACCCTTGCATATCTAAAGACTTGACTGCAGCTAAGTTCCAAAAATACATGTATCCTGTACAGTGGAACCCTATCATACGATTACCCATTTAACACGGCAACCTCATTTTTACGACCATTTTTTCGGCCACAACGATAGATCAGTCAAAACTCCGTTGATCCGACCACCCTATTAATTAATGCGACCAACGACCCCCTTTCTGAGTGGCCAACAGCTAACTTTTCTTCCTAAATATACCCCGTCAAAACAATTACTAAATATGGATAAGGACATTATCAGTAGCAAAACCTCGGTTAACAAAAATTGACAAACAAGGTAAAAATTTGATTTCAAATTTTATACTTCATACTAGAAGGCAATAAGTATCTTGAGAATAATTCAATTTACGGTGTTTTGCCGCAAGTTCCTTCAAAAACGATTTGCACCATATGTTGACATCACCACGTAAATACGTTCATTAACGAGGTTCTACTGTATTTAATTAGTTAAAGAGCGCTAATAAATTTGAAAACTATTGAATTTACATGTATACCTTTTATTCATTGCATCATAGACACGAAAATCTGCTTACTAATATTTAGGGATGCCTTATGTGGTCAGTTGCAATATCAATACAGTTGAAGTTCTTCGGTTTTGACTATATACAGACTTATCATGGACTTACATCAATCAAGATCGATTTGCATAACGGAAACTGAACAACTGAGTGTAGCTTTCCAATTGTCTTCATGGTAGTGGCAGTCATCTTCATTGACGAGACAAAATCTTTTTTTGTCCTAAAGCAAAGCCATGCATATCTCTCGCCCAAAATACGGTTAATAATGTTTAATGAGATAGTCGTAACAAAATTCCAGGTATCGACGTAAATTATTTCCTGAGAGGCACAGCTTCAAAATCTGTTGACCGTGCTGGTCTTGAAAAGTTTAGAAACGAAAAATATGTGCAACTCATAAGGTAAAGAAATGTCGGTCCTCAAACTGCTTTCCACACATGGGAAGTTTGTTACTTGCGAATAAATAAAAGAGACAGTGAACTTCGCAATTAGAAAGAACGTTTTGCAAGTGCAATGAAGAACAGTGGTTATCATGGTGAACGTATCCCTTGAAAAAATAAAGCGATTATATTTAGAGTCGACAAGAGGAAAGTTAATCCCAACTTTGTTTGATTTACCACCCTTATAAATAATCTGCTTTGCTCATGGAAATTATTGTTCGCTCAGTATGGTTTACATCAGGTATTGCTATATAAAAACTGTTATGCTTTTTTGTGCAATCCAAATCAGATTTTCAATAAACAGCTACCTTTCATATTATAAGCAGAACATTGGAGAGTGTCTAACAATTTGCCGCAAAAAGGGTTGAGGTATAACTCGATTGCCACAATTCGCGACTTCGATAGTCACCGGTGCACACAATAACGAGGCTCTGGCTGGGTTCTTGGCAGGTACCCATTGTAACTCAATTGACACTCTACGTCTCTACTTATACTGTTTACAGCTTTGTTCCTGTCATTTGTCTATGAATTGTGGCGTGGTTGCAAATCTTTTTGTAACGAAATGACAACAATTTATTGAGGTATTTCCATATCTATACATGGCATTTACGTATCGAACAAAAAAGAAAAGAAAAATATATTCTCTTATGAAATAACTTGTATCGTGTCTATAATTCATACATTTAAAAACAATTAATGCACCTTTTCATTGTTTTGAATAGGTTCTTATTTTTAATAACCATGATTCTTCTCATTGTTTTAGAACCGAGCAGGTCATTATTGTGGTCAGTGATGTGGAACAGGAGGTCATTATTAAAAATAATGACCTGATCGCAATAATGACCTGCTCGATTCTACTTAGTTGACCACAATAATTTTCAGGACAACCAAAATTGAAGAGCCTTCATTATTTCTGTCACTTAGTTTACAAATGTTCTTGCATTTGTCAATTATAACTTAGCAATTACAAACTTTTTCTAGCTATTGTTAATGGTAATATTACAATTTCCACCTGAAATATTCAAAGTAATTGACCCCAAAGCATTTGGAATCTGCGTAGCAGCAACATTTTCTCTGGTTGTGATTTCACTGGACTGGCCTTGCACTATTTTTGAAACTTTAACTAGTTGTTCATTTGTTTCCCGTTTGTAACTTTGAAGAGCTTCCGATCGATGCCCAGTAACACCCCGAATCAATTTGTCGTTTACACCTTCTTGAGACAATCTCGAGACCGCTGTTGCTCGCAAAGAGTAATTAGTGAAATATCCCTTAATTCCAGCTTCAGCCATCATCATTTTAATCATGGAATTGAGTTTATTATGACCCAAAGGGACAATAGAAAACCAAGCATTGTTACTTTCGTACTTTCGCAAGGGCTTCAAGTAAAAAGCTTTATCTAGAGATCCTTCAGGACATCGCTCAATATAAGTCTTGACAATTCTTACAACACATCTCTCATGACATTCAACGTTAGCATACGCTTTACAAGTTCTCGGGCATAATTTTCTATGTTTTAACCCACCCTGGTTCATTTTACTTACTCCTTCGGAAAAAAGTAAATATTCCCTGCCCTCCACATCAGTGTGAAACGAAAACCTATTTGCACTCAATTTGCGGTGTTCATCCACCGCCTGCGACAACAAATCATCTAAACCATCGCTCATCATCTCGAATGAACGTTTTTCCAAATAACTGGACATATTGGCAGTAAAAGCAATATCGACTAAAGCGTTATGGAACTCAGCTGCTGAACTGAAAGAAAAGCATACAAACACTAAACCCCTTGAGAGGGCTGCAAATCCTAACGGGATTTCATACAGTGTTTCTCGACTCTTTAATTAGCAAACCATTCAAGCTATTCTTGGCTTCCCTTGTTCTAAAACAATGGAAAGGTGCATTAAATCGCATAATGCCCTCGCTCCTCGGCCTTCTTAAAAATAATGACCTCGCGCTACGCGCTCGGTCATTATTTTCAAGAAGGCCGAGGAGCGAGGGCATTATCCTATATCTATTAACAGATTAAAGTTAACAAGCATCTTTGCAGAGTTTGTTTACTTATGTTTACATGTTTACGGCTTGAACGTGAAAAGTAAAAAAATAACAACATCACACCTTAACTCTAGAGTTTCAGTATTAAACAGAGTAACCTTGTTTTCTCCTGCCGTAGCAAAACTCGCATTTTAGAAACAGCTTTAACTGGACCTCCCTTCGAATACTAAGTTTAATCTAATTTTTATTAAATCATGTTGTTTAGACTATAACAAGTTATACAATAAATTGGAACTATCACATCTTTTTCTATCGCCGTAGTTTTGATAACCGAGTCGAGTGAATCATGACTTATTTTAAGCCAGTCTTGTGTAGCCAAATCGAACCGAAAACGAATTGTTTTTGTTTTTCCCGGAAACAAATAAATTTTTCAATAAAAAAACTTCACAGCAAGTGTTTGTTTACTAAATGCTACCTTGTTTGCATGTGTTTGGGATCGCCAAATTGGGCCCTGAGTTGAAAACGACTTCCTTTATTTTTCTCGAAAACATTTCTATGTTTCAAGAAAAAACTACATGGCATTCATATACTTACCATAGCCTACCTATATGTAAAAAAGAAGAGAATTTGATGTTTTCAGCTTTGCGGGAGACTTGCGATTTTGTTGGATTCTTGCAGTAGTAATGTACTACACTCTAGGGCAATTGCCCTAGAGAATGTAATACATCACTACTTTCCATCTGTTGGAATCAAAATATGAAAAATTAAATGGAAAAATTAAATAAAACTATATGTTTTTCAAAATTGAAGTGCGTTTAAATATTTCCATGTTTGAATCTATATATTTTTCAATATTTTTAAAACTATATATTTTTCAAATATGAAACTTGTTTTCACTATAAGGCAAAAATAAAATATATAAATTATTTTCAATCTATATATAAATAAAATTTTCAATCATTTTGTTTTTGTTACACTTTATGTTTAATTATGTCGTGCTGTTTTCTAGGTTTTGCTTTTAATATACCATTTTATTCCAATCATTGCACCGTATTCTTCCAATCTTTTTGTATATATTACTTTGCAAGCTGTCAATTTTTCTTTCTGTTTATATTCTTCAAAATAATCTTCATCATTTGTGACTAAATATTTCAATTCATAATTATTATATGCATTAATTGTTTCAGTTATACCATATACTAAAGTTTCATCTTCAGCTTTATTAATCAATCGTCTAAATACAAAACAATTGGATCTTTATCATTAATAACATAATCACGAGATAAATAATCTTTGAATGCTTGTTTAACTGTACTGATATTGATGTCATCTTTTGACACACAAAATGATTTTGGAAAATATTGTTTTATTAAAGGATTTGATGCTAAATGATTTTTCAAATCTGCAGGACCTAAAATTATTATGTTTTCAACTAGATATTTAGTATTATAATTAGTCATAAAAAGATTAATGGTTTTTTCACTTATTTCATCAAGATATAAGTCCTGCTTCTGTAAACCTATGCGATTGATTCTATTTGCACTTTGACCACCTTTCCTAGTACAATTGTGTACATTAACAGTTTTATTGTATTTTGATATAAAATCAATATGCTTACCTGTTTTTTCAACTAAATATATATTTGTCTCATTACCAGAATTTGCAATAATTCCATAGAAAACTTCTGTTTTATACATTTTCAAAATTGTATCAAGATTAAATTTTTTACAACAAATATAATCTGTTTGTGTTATTTTTTTGGACGTTCTATCAATATTGCTTGTGAATAGAGAAAATTATCATTGATATAACATTTGTCATTAATATTTCCAGCACAAAGTACCAAACCATTTAATGGAGCTCGGTCCGATTTATGAGTTTTGATTTGATGAATAGCTGATTTGAGAGCACTTATTGTATATTTTCTTACAGTTATTTTTAATGTTACTTGCGGTTGATAATTCTGATTCTAATTTATTTGATACTAGTCATAAACTTGAACCAGGTTTAATGAAATATGTTATTAAACTTGTTCCTCTTGATTTTGCCGAAGTTTCAGACATTTTTTTAATTAATGATTGCATTTATAATATTTATTTATATTTTATATCATTTTCATGAATATAGTTTTCATTTAAAAAGCAGTTCCATGATGATATGGAAGATTAATATCCATAAGGTAGTTTCATTATGATTTTGATTTATTGGTTTTATCATAAGTTATTTCATGATTCACACATTTTCTTTTGTTAATCAAGAACCTTTATTTAACTTACAACCCAGTTGATTGGTAAATTAATTGAAGGTCCGGGAGGGCTTGATAAAGTAGCAGGGAAGAGCGGGACTATGAATTGAAATTATGAATATAATGAGGGATTTATACAGATAAATCCCTCATTAATAGTCATAATTTCAATTCATCGGCCCCGCTCTCATCTGCCACTTTATCACTGCCCTCCCCCGACTTTCAATTTTAAATCCACTTCATTCGCTATTAAGTGAGCCTACTTCACAGAATCAAATCGTTCCTCTAGATGAACTTAATATCTTAATTTCATGCAATATAATAAATCAACTAAAAGTCTTTTGAAATGACAAATGTGAATCTTTGCTTGAGATGATTTCGTTCCGTTCCTCTGCCCATTCAGACCAAGCGCGGACTGCCCACGATGTGTTTATTCTTGTATTTGGCGGTATTCGAGATTCCTTTCTCTTTTCAAGTTCGCTATCGTCTCGATAGAAATCTGCTTGTGTACTTTTGCGCCTTTCGATTGCTCTGACGGTCCCACGTTGATGTTCTGCTCAGTTCCTATTTGATCTATATCTAGTATCCCGTCTAAAACTGAACCGATGCTAAATTTTGGGAGTAAATTATCTTGCGAAAAGCTATTTTGCGTAAAAAAAAAATGTCCTCATCGCTTTCCGTACAGTCTTCCATCATTACAACCAAAACGTGCAAATGAATATTTTAAACAGAGTGAACTGTTGTTATTCAAACCCGTTGGGTAAAGCATTATTACGAATGTAGCATTGTTTTTGGACGGCTAGTCTCAAGGTATCACGTAAACGGCAGATTCTCATGGTCTTGTGAAATTTCGCAAATCAAATCTCTTTCATTGTTGGCGGTTCGATCTGACGCAGATGTGAATTGACTAATTGGCCAGCTTTTGTTCTCTTGGAGGAGGGATTTATATGAAAGATACCTCATGAATAATATCATGAAATAATGATGTATATGAATTAATACCCACGTTCGAGGTGTTTATCCCTTACTTAATTTAAAAATCTTCTCATTATATTGATTCACTATTTTATTTTTTCTGGTTATTTTGTTTTCATTCACACTTGTTATATCTCTTATTTGTTTCTTTACAATTTTACTCAAACTATCGTGATTCAAAAGACAGGCATTTTCATGGTTCAATGTGAATCCTTTTATAGCTGATTTTTGTTGATTATTACCATATTTAAAACTATAAGATTTCGGTCCTGTTGAAACGAATTGAGTGATTGTTTCACCTGATAATTCATCAGTTAATTCACCTAACATATCACCAGTTTTGATATTTTTTGTTCCATCATCAATGTATATTATTGAATCAGTGTCAAAGTATAATACTTTTTCTTGTAAGAAGTCGAGTTTCTCATATAGCATTAATCTAGCGTGACTTGTAAAACAGGCAATGTAAATGTTCGTGTTATTTGAATTGTCAATAAAATGATCTTTGAAATTGTATGTCATTTGAACCATATCATCATTGATAAAATGGCATCATCCAGTAATATTTTATAAAACTCGCTAGTTTCTGTAACGTATTTTGTTTGATTCATATTTCATCGTTGACCAAATTTGCCCCATAATGAATTTAAACATAATTTTGAAATGTTTCGTAATCCTGGATTGCATTCGAATTTGTCAATATTAATATCTAGATTCTTTTTTTATCTTATTTTTGAAAATATCTTTTTCATCCTTTGTTTTAAAAACATATTTACTTGATTCTAATTTAATTTTCATGAATCTTCGAATATAACCTTTGAATAAATCATCACTTGTTTTATCAAAATTCCAAACTTCATATGTTTTTAATATTTGATATCCTTTATCAATAGCTTTGTTAACTTCATCAGTTGCCCATGTACCTATAAAACTACGTTCGTTTGCATTATGAGCACACTTATTTTGGTTTCTTGTTTCAGCACATGTTTTACATAATGTAAAGATCAATTTTTCATAATTATCGACTTTTATTTTTTGAGGTAAAACAGGATGATATAACTGTTTAGAAGGCAAAACTTTACATTTAATTAAACCATACCATCATACAAAGCAAGATTGAATATTTTAATTGGGTGCCCGATTGGATATTTTTTATAATATTGAACAGTTGGATATAATAAACATTAGTTTTCCATGAAATTGTATAAAAGCTTTGTAGCGTTTGTTCTACCACCGTAGAATGCATCTCGACTATTCAAAGGATCAACTATTTCTTATCATAATTTTTTATGAAGTTTTGGAAATCTTTGTTATTTTTTAGTTGACATTCGTAAACTTCAACATGTTTGTATCCAGCGTGTTTTATTATTTCACTTTTTTCAACAGTTTTTTATTCAATGTTCCCATATCAATTTGATTTTTGTTTATAATATTTGGGCGATAACAAGTTGGACAACCATGCCAAAAACACCCATGGACTTCATATACTGTATTATTTTTATCGCAAAATCCATCTACTTTATAAGTTTGATTATTTATAGTTTATTGTTTTTCACAACCGTTTAATGCATGCTGAATTTTAATATTATTTTTTTCTGCTATATAGTCTAACCACATAACGGATGATTTACTGTAATTATCTGATTTGGTATATTCAGGTACAACAGCAATTGTTTTTTAGGCATGTAATGAGCTCTATATATTGACATACAAACACTAGCTATTGTTATATATCTTAATGGATCAATATTTTCCAATTTTATGAAGTCTTTACGAAATTTCATCATTGATCTCCTTAAAATGTCAACATCTGATCTGCAATATTCAATTATTTCTTTTTTGAAATCAAACACATAGTTGTTATTAACATGGTCATCATACCATTCTAAAAATACTTTTCTTTCACTTGTTTTCATTTGATTATATCCAAAATGATTTTTAGAAGGCATTGGTCCAACATAAATTTTATTTGCTTGCTTGTTGAAATAATGTGGAAAATACCCCTTTTTAAGTTCATCTAATCCAAATGTTTTTGGAAATTCTTTTAATGGCATTTGAAGAAACTTTAAGCTATCAATAAATCTAATTCTCAATTTTGGTATTTCCATACACATGATTTTAGCTCCATTGTATATACAATATGGTATCATACCTTGGTCTACTAACCATTTTAAAATAAAGTGAGCATCATATCCTTTACTATTATGTGCGATCAATGTGTATCCTTTAAATTGATCATTTATCATCTTTTTACAGAAGTTTTCGATATTCTTATGAATATATTCATTCCCATTATAATCTTGTGAAATGGTTAAGTTAACTTCATGAGTACCAGTATTCTGAGTACATTCAAAATCGTAAAATAGGTATTTTTCTGTATAAGATCTACATGAAAAAAAAACAATCTTTCTTTTTAATTGATTTATTCAATAGAGAAGGATTTGATCTCAAATGTGCAATTACCACCTTTTGTGTTTACCTTTTTAAATAACATTTATGATCTTTATCAACTTAACATATTTTATACAATTTGTACATTCTCGATATCCACATTTGTGAATTGCAACACATTTTCCAGTTATTATTCGTTCACATTTTGAACATTTTTTTACTTTTTCACAAACAATATCAGATTTGTTTTCTTCTTTGGATCGATTTTTAAGATGATTTTTGAAACATTTTTTCCATGAAATTTCCTATTACGTTTTTCACAATGAATTTCTGTGCCTTCACATTTTTTCCTTTTATGTAACAAAAACAGGATAAACATTTTGATGGACATTTGTGTATATCTTTTGTATAAGTTTTTCACAATCTTGGCAATAATATGGTACAGAATAAACAAAACAAACAAACAACACACAAAAATTTATTAGACATATAAACTTAAATACAGTTGCCCTGCAAATTAGCAAAAACGCTATTCGAGGCAGGGAAAAATAATGCAATTGAAAATAAAAAAGGTAAGACAATATAACAATACAGAAGCTGATCTGTAGAGTTAATTACATCAAAATGATTTCTTGTTTTGTATAAATAAATTTTGTCTTCACAGCCTTTATTCGCTGTATAAATTATTTCGTTGAATTGTTCTGAGTCTATTATGTTAATTGATATATTCAGATAATTTGCACATTTATTCAAATCATTCAGGTCGTTACCATATTCGTTTATTTCAACATTTGCATTTTCATGTAATTTTAATGCTTGATCTTTCTGTAATTTTCTCGATTTATTGAAACCATCTTGAAGTTGTGTTTAAGATCATTTTTCACTTTTTAAATTAGCAAATGCTGTAACAATTGATCTACCTAAACAAATGGTATCTTCATTTTTGATTGTAATTATTGATTTTTTCTAATTGCTGTGTCTTTTGTCATATATAGTCTACCAGTTCCATGTGGTATTTTTACACTTTGTATTATAATTTTGCATTTTTCTATTGGAATGTTTTTGTATTCGAGGATGTTTATTATTTGTTCAATATCATTTAATCTAAAGCCTTTTACTTTCTGGAATTTTGTTAATACACTATTTGGTAATTCATTATTTTGAATTACAATTCTGACTCTATCATTTTTCTTTAATTTTCTGTCATTTTTTGGTTTTAAAATTTTTATTTCATATTCATTTGTATAAGAATTGAATTTTTTTGTGTATTTCGTGTTTGTATGATTTCAAACGGTTTTAAACTTGTATTTTCTGTTTGAAAAAGATCCTCATCGAATTTAAAAAGATAATCACTCCTAGGTATTGGAATAGGAACTTGTTTTTTAGTTCTTAGTTTTGGGATAGGTTTATAATCATCCCTAAATTCCAATGGCGGTTGGATGATATTATCTTCATAATCCTAAACCATTTGTTTAACATTCTTACGTGGTATTGGAATAGGTCGTTTCATTTCTGGTTTTTCGTAATCATCCACTATAATGTTTTTAGGAGTTGGTTTTGCATTCTGTTTCAAAAGCAATTTGATAAGTTGTGATTTTGATAATTTCTTAAGATCTGATTTGTTCATATCTATATGATTAGATTTTTCATTTTTATGTCCATATATTATACTATACTATACATATTTCATTAAATGTATTTAAACGCACCTTAAATTCCACAGTTTGAATTTTCCAATTATATGGATATTCAAACAGTTTAAAAAAAGTAAACTATATATTATTTTTTATTCTAATTTTTTTTGGTGTTTTTTAGTTACGTGATTCCATTTTCCAGCGAGTGTGTAATTTTTTTTATTATTGCATACATCACAATACCATTTATTTAACATATATTTATTTTTGCTTTTGTTGATAGCAGCCATTCTTTCATCATTATTATTATATATTTTTTACCCATATCTATATATACTATATAAATATCTTTTTAAATGTTATTAATAGTGCGTTTAAATGTGATCATATATATTTTTAACATCTTTTATCAGTATCCAACTATTGAAATCATCATCATATCCCTTTCATTTCACAAGAGCTTGTTTTTTCTTATAATCTCTTTTAATCACCTTATCAATACGAAAAACATCTTGTTTGGCTAATTGTAATTCTTCAGTGTAAAATGTTCATTGGTTCATTATTAAGATCTTTCAGTTGGTATACTATTGAAATATTGAATTTTATTGACTAAAAATATTTCTTCTGTCCAATTTGAAGTATATCTTTTATCAAATACCTTTCTTTTATACTTTGACATTCTAACTTGGTCGCCCACTTTGAATTTTGCCTTTGATGACGATGGTTCCATATTGCCATATAAATTGAAATAAACAATACCTTCATTATTTTTCTTAGATGCTTCAATAGGTGTCATTTTTATGCTTGAATGTTTTGTATTATTGTATTGCTTAACTAATTGTGGTAACATGTCTAAATATTGTGTTGTATTTTGAGCTGTGAATTGTTTCCACATTTTAGATTTCAATGTTCTGTTAAATCTCTCAATAACAACAGCTTTACCTTTCATTGAAAGTAGAATACATCTCGATATTGTTTTTCTTTAGCCAGTCTTTGAAAGTTTTATTGTAGAATTCAGATCCTTGGTCTACCCAGATAAATTTAGGTTTCCGTTTTGATTTTTTAATAACATCATCAAATGATTCAGTGATTGTATTACCTGTTTTAATTTTAATGGGAATGCTCCAAGCAAATTTCGAAAACACATCAATGATGTTTAATAAATATCTATAACCTTGATTCCATTTTAAAAACTTCTGCATTTCTACAAGGTCTGCACTCCATATTTCATCTATATCATTTTACAATAACTCTTCTGGTTTTGAATTTTCTTTTGATTGGTTTATGAAGTTCCTCGGCTAATTGTTGAGCCCAATTATTATCATTTTTACTCAACGCCTCTTTTCGTTTTTTGGCTTACTTTTTTGTTTTATACCAAGACCTGGTTTCTGTTGTATAGTTTAAGTAATGATCCGCATAAGGAGGAAAGTGCTGAAACGCAATGCACGATGGAATGTCAACTTTTTTCATTGTTACAACTAGTGATCTGATTGGCCTAGACTCGAAAACCGCCAAAAAGTTAAGGTTCAAAGTGAATTTTGTCTAATTATTTTAAGGTTTCGAGTAATTTGAGACCCAATCGCACAACATACAATTTTTAAAAGATATTGTATTTGGGGAACTTCTTCAAATAAGCAAAATTATTAGCTATTGTCTTCTGCTATTCTGATTGGTTAAGCACAAACATTTCCCAAAATTTATTCGGACGCAAATGGATTTTCTTTATTTTTATACTGAAATATAATTATGAACCATCAGCCCCTCCTCTATTCTTAAAATGAAAGACATTCTATGTGGGAAAGAGCCATTGCGGCAGAACAATGAAGTTTACGGTAGTTCTTATGCGGAGCATCACTTAAAAACGAGCAGTAGTGTATTATCAGGTTTAAAACCTCGAGACGAAGCCGAGAGTTTTTACACCTGATAATACACGTGCTGCGAGTTTTTTGAACGGCTTCAAAAACATTCTTTCAAAATCGTGTCCCTTCGGAATTAAAACAATTGCGCTTTTGTGCAAAGAGGAAATTAGCATACGAGAAAAACAAGTAGACTAGACTGATTAGCACACAACACATGTGCGACGTCTTCGACGAAGTGACCATTGCTTCCCGGGTCCTGTCGAAAGTTTTGGGATTTTATAGTTCTGAGGGAAAACATCTACTGAAAAATGCTATACTAAAGTTGTCAGGTACGATAGATAAAACGACTGACAATTTTTTTTTCAGAGGTAGAGAACGAGTAGAAATAAGCAGCTTGCATTTGCGAACCAGTCGGTTACCTGGCAATTTACACGAGGGCGCTGGTGTCATTCAAATAAAGGCTCACTTGTTAAACTGTTCGTTGTTTATTTTGTTGAGAAGATTCCAAATAGAATGGCGAAAGACCAGATTTCGTAAAACAGTACTGCACAAAAATATTAAAGTCACCATTTGTTGCACTAAGAATCCTGAACAATTACTACCCATGTCAGTAATCTTTATATAAAGATTACGGTCATTTTAAAATCATTCTCATTAAAAATTCAGCGATAATTGCATTGTTTGCCCATTCAGCCCCGAACTCCCCTGTGACTGAAATCAAAGCCGCCACCAGGCTTTTCATAATAACCGTAGATTACCAGGTATAAAGGCTCATACACGTGATCGATTTGCGTCGTGTGATTGGCTGATATGCTCATGAATTATTAATGAGTTTTTGAACTAAGAATAAAAAATAGTGTCCTAATTTTATCAGAGTGAATCAAGCTGAGGCAATTAAACTCCAGATAGTAGAATTTGTGCATTGGCATTGTGCGTTCACATGCAGAATGTATTTCAAAATATTCTTCACAGGACAATATGCCAGCTTATTATTAAAAATATTTACCAGACGAAATAGAATCCACATTATTAGCAAACCCCTTTGAGTACCTTGGAATGTCTATTTTTGTGTGGAACACTGGTCCTCCGTTCTGTTGCTTTCCTCTTCGTCGTTTTGTTTCTTTTCCTGCCATCAAACCAAACAGTTACCCATCTTTTCCTTTCGAGCGATAGGGCCTCAGCAAGCTTTTTAATATATTGGTAATAAACCATTTATTTATTATAGGAAAAAACTATTTATACGTTAAAGCTCGGAGTAACCCTAACTTAAAATGAGTAAATAAAGAAAGTTTTGAAGTTTGTAAGTAAATTCCAGTTTAATGAACTCGTATCTCTAGTTCGCGACAAGATATACAAGACGAAATAACGACTTTAAGTGCAAGTAAAGGTTCATTAAAGAAAATTTAAAGAACAATTTCGACTATCTTTAAGTGCACCGTAAATTACTTAAATAAGCCTTTACTTGACAACACTTAAAGCAAGTAATGAACAATTTAAGTTGCCTTTAAGGGTCTTTAAGTTGTTGAAAAGTTGAATTAAAGATAACGTAAAGGTTCTTAAACACATATTAAAGATACTTACTTACTTTAATGCATTTAAGAGTATTTACGTCTCAACTTAAAGATTTTCGATACCTTTAAGTAAAATTTAATTTTCTCAAAGATTAGTAAATTCATTATTTCGTCCTATGATACTCTTAGAAAAATACATTGCAATTAAATCAGGTAAAAAAGATACATATACAAAAAAGTGGAACTTTTTACAAAATATTTAGCTTCATAACAGATAACATGATAAATGAAGTGTACTAAGTCAAGTTTTGGTTCAATGTTAGAGATAATGGCGATCTATTTTCTTTTTCTTTTTTGTGCTTAAGTAGTTATAATTAAAATTTATTAATTATTTCATTAAATACTGTATGTAATTATGTAGCATCGCAAGTGTTTTGTAGGTGTTTTGGCAGTACTTTGAATAGTAGCCAGTAGTGTTATGTTGTAATTGTAGTTAATGTTATTATTGTAAATGTTTTAATAATAAATGTGTCAAACAATAACCAATTTCAAAGTCGACTTTATATACCACGCCAGTTTCCAAGGAATAATTTGTCAAGAACACTCAGTTCTGACTCAATCTCAGATGAACAATTAGACATTTTTATCAAAGGAGTTTGATTCGATAAACCACTCATTATCATCATCTTGGTCAACTATTAGACTTGACATTATTGCATACTGAGATGAATTTGAAAAAACGCGCTTACTTTTCAGTTTAAGACGGACTACACTTTATGGCCGTTGACCCCACTGAGGCGAGAGAACTGATCTAGGGGGAGGGGTGTTAAAATGTGGCTACTGGCTGCCCTTAAAACTTTGATTTTGCATATTCGCTGTACTGAGAGCTGGGCACATTGGTCCCAGCTAGGATGCTACAAACCTATCTTGAACTCCCAACCAGAATGGAGCGGCAGCTTACGTGCACCAGCTGCGCACATGGGAGGGGTAGATAGCTTGCCTCAGGCTGGCAACTATTGGCCCTTTTTGTAAATTTACTCAGATGTGTTGACCTGCATTTATTTTAGTTGAATTACTGAAAAAGGCAAAATGACCAACGATATAATACAACAAGACCTGGATAACCAGGCTACGTCGCTTGTACAAAATGATAGTCCAATACACCCTCTGGTGTCGCATGTTTCAGATGAACAACTTCATTTTTGCACTCTGAGGACCTGGCGACTGTTGTTGTCGCTGTGTCATTTGCAACCCTATGCAGTCTGTTAGAATGTCAATCTAGGGATGCTTCCTTCGCTTTAATGTAATGTTTGATATGAGAATGAGAAACACATTTCCTGGAGCATTCTGATAGAAAATGATGAACGTTTGGACAAGTTCGCAGATGTTATATGCGCCATACACGATTGGATGGTGAGGTAACTTATCTTTGTATTTATGGATATGGCTGAATGGAAACCAAAGTTGGATTTGCAATTTCCAGTAACAATCAAATTGTAATATTATTAACACCTCTTTTACCGTTGACGGTTTTCAGCGTATTGCAAATAAACTCAGTCAAGGATGACTCGAATCAGTTCAAGTCCATTACTCAATGGGGGCAGATCGTAAGTAAACATTAGCTTACTTAATAGAGTAAGTGTTGCAATAACAAGAATGATCATCATATTGCAAGAAATCACCAGAAGAGATGATTCCAATCACTTCAAGTCGATTAATCAATGGGGGCAGATCGTAAGTACAATCATTTTATGGGGGAAGTTCAATTTCACAACGGGTAGAACCATACCCACTGACAACTGAAGTTGTTTTTCGACTTTAAGGTATGTGCCCTGGTTAAATTGTCTCTCAGAATCAAGACATTTTCAGTCTGTTTATAGCTTATACCACCTAATATCCCAAAAATGTGGTTTTATTGCAATATAAGGCAAGTTTAAAATTCTACGCTTTGTCAAAGTTTTGTGTTTTGACCGGAAACTGGCCCCATTGACCGAGAAAGGGCCTGGGTCGAGTACTCGTTTTTATGTTCTGCGATGGCTTTGAACAGCGGAGGACAAAAACAAAATGGCGCCCAAGTGAACAAATCGAAAGAACTGAACTGTTTATGGTGTATTTTGGCTATTTGACTTACAGATTTTCACTTTTTTAGTTCAGAACTGGTAGGAACAGTAGGGAAAATGGAAAATATCGGAAACTATTGATTATTATCCTACAAAACTTTGTGAGATGAACAATTGCCTACAAATACACTATCGTAGTTTTAATACCAGCCAAAGAGTGAAGTATAGTTTAAAAAAATAATTTTATAGCGACTTTGCTGTTCGAAAATGAAAAATATACATTTTCGTTGAAAATATTTCACTTCAAAGTCACTTAATTTAAGTGACGCTTACTGGTTTAATTATTAATGGCACCAAAATCATGAACTTTCGGTTTATCTTCTCTGGTTTTTAAAAAAATGGCCAACACTGCGTTGAATCTACTTCAATAGCTCATTTTGCACTGACATAGTTTTAATACCACTTTGAATTGAAATATTTTCAGCGAAAATAAGTGGGATTTCTACTAACCCTAAAGCACGACTCACTGGCTTATTTGACATGGTTCCATTTGAAAAGGAATTTTGTGCAAAATCTTATTAATAACTGACAGCCATATTTTCTCAGGAGCTTTAATTGATTGACTTATGTTTTAAATGTTACTTAATAATTTGTTATGGAAATGACAGATACAATGCATTATAACAGTGGTTACACTTCATTTAATAATTTAAAAACAAATATTTTCCAATTATAGGCTGTTTTCGAAAAGGCACTTTGTGACGTCTCTAACAATGTACTGTCACGTGGTATCAATACAAGTAATTGATGCTTGGTTCAACAAACTATGGTGTTGATTTTCTTGATGGGTGATAGCACTTTCTGAATTCCCTGCCTAAAAATGCACGAGAATATTAATCATATCGCCTTAACTATTACCACTGAAATGAATCCTATCCTTATTTGCAGTCCTGACCTTCTTCTGAGGAACTGTTCCAGAACTCGAGCCCAACACTTCGTATAGAAATTTACAACCATGCAGTTGGTAAGTGTACTCATTACTTCGTAACATAAGTCTTGGGTTATGACGCCGGGTCCGGGAATCGAACACGGGCCACATTGGTGGGAGGCAAGTACTGTCACCACTGCGCCAACCCTCCCACAAAACTTCCAAAAACGTTAAGAATTTAGCTGTAGATCATGTGATGATACCCTAGAACTGTTTCTTTTAAATTGTTTTGTTCACGTGCATATGTGTGCATAATTTATGAAAAGACAAATGACAAATTCCCTTGAGAACATTACATGACCTGCATTGGGAAAACAAAACATAGAAGCTGAAGAGGTCTATTGAATGGACAAAAGCCGTTAAGATATGATGGATAACTTCCCCTTATCCTCAATGTCATGTACTTAATAATAAACCTCTACTAAATACTAAAAATACTAAATAAGAAATTGACAATAAAAATTGTTAAATTACAACGATTAAACCTTCAACTAAAGTTAAACATAAACAATTATTTTAAAATAGATGGGAAGCGTCCATTTCAATTTTATAAAATAAACACAACAAAATATGGAACTGATATATTAATCCTTTCATCCACAAATCGTCAATATCCAAACAATACAATGCACCAATGGTAAGTGACTATTAACTCCACCGTTGGCTGATGGTCTCAAGCCCAGGATGCGAAAGGAGGGTTGTGTGCAGGGCAAGCAACCCTACCACTTAAATGTATCATATGCTACAGCCAAACCCGAGCTGCAGTAAGCTGCTGCAATGCAGGGACCCTCAAGAAAATTATACAGTGCAAAGTGGATTAACAAAGTAAGTGACCATTGCTAAAGTAATAACTTGATTGCCAACTCTAAAGCAGAACTAACATCTTCAGTAGGTGTTCGTTTATAGTTGAGACACATTTAAGTAAACGTTGGAAACAAAGGATTGCTTTAATGATGAGTTACGTCAAAAGTAGCATGACATCAAACCAAAACAATCTAAAACGCTACCAAACACAGCCAAATGTTGTATGAAATCATATTTTCAAGTCTAACCAAAAATAGTTCCAATTTTCTCGCCATAAGCTATAGTATTTGAGGCATCAGTTTGAGTGTGCGACGGAGAAGTTAAATTATCTTTGTATTACTTGATATGGCTGCATAGAAACCATAGCTCGATTTCAAATTTCCAGTAAAAGATAAATTGTAATATCTATAGCAGCTTTTTACCGTTGACGTTCTTCCATAGCTAATGCTAAAAATATAAATTAAAATAATGATCCGAAATAAGTAATGAAAGTGCTGAACGGCAATGCACGACGGAATGTCAACTTTTTTCATTAAAATTAGTGATCTGATTGGCCTAGACTCGAAAGCCGCTAAGACATTAAGGTTCAAGGTGCATTTTGTCTACTTTTTAAGGTATCAAGTAATTTGAGACCCAATCGCACAACATGGAATTTTTAAAAGATATTGTTTTTGGAGAACTTCACCAAACAAGCAAAATTATTAGCTATTGTCTTCTGCTATTTTGATTGGTTAAGCATGAACATTTCCAAAAATGTATTTGACGCAAATGGATTTTATTTTTATACTGAAATATAATCATGAACCATCAGCCTCACCTCTATTCTTGAAACCAAAGATAATTTATGTGGGAAAGAACCAATGCCGCAGAACAATGAAGTTTACAATAGTTATTTTGTGGAGCACTACTTAAATAAAATAGTGAAGCTATTGGCTTGCTAGCTTTTGATTTGTTACCACATCAGTATAATTTTCATGAGTCAAATGAATCTTTTGGTTTATTTGTAGTGCTGCCTCACTGTTAGGAAGTTGTCCTGGACTCGAGAGCGTGTTTACAGGAAACTCATGTATAGAAACTCCTACCACCGTCTTCCACGGAAAGTCAGGGTTAGGATCACTCAAATCAGTTCAAGTCGATTACTCAATGGGGGCAAATTGTAAGTAAACATTTACTCATTAGAGTAAGTGTTGATATAGCAAGAATGATAATGTTGCAAGAAATCACCACAAGAGACGATTCCAATCATTTCAATTCGATTCATCAATGGGGGCAGATCGTAAGTACACAATCATTTTTTGGGAGAAGTTCAATTCCACAGCGGGTAGAACCATACCCACTGACAACCGAAGTTGTTTTTTAACTTTGTGCTCTTTCAGAAGTTCGTTTTGCGCTCTTTCGACTGTTCTTTCGCCGACTTTCAACGCTTTCCACAGTTCTTCTTCACATAACTCTTCGGTCAACCCACATACGAGGCCGAGTTTAGGAATCGAACACGGGTCATATTAATGATAGGCAAGTTGGACAAAACAATGGACAAATGGGAAGTGACTATTAACTCCACCGTTGCCTGGTCTCAAGCCCAGGATGCGAAAGGAGGAGGGTTGTGTGCAGGGCAAACGACCCTAACACTAAAAAGTATCATATGCTACAGCCAAACCCAAGGTAGACTAAGCTGCTGCAATGCAAGGACCCTCCAGAAAATTCTACATTTCAAAATGGATTAAGTAAGTAGCCATTGCTAATGCAATGACTTGTTGGCCACCTATAAAGCAGAAGTAACATCTTCACTTGGTTTTCGTTCATCTTTTAAGCTTTGGCTATCAACAGAACTTCTGGGGAAAAATGGAAGAACGTCAAAGGTAAAAACCTGCTAATGATATTACAGTTAACCTTTCACAGGAAATTTAAAATTCAACTATGGTTTCCATGCAGCCATAATCACAAATACAAAGATAATGAAACTTTCCCGTCGCACACTCAAACTGATACCCCAAATATTACAGCCTATGGCGATGAAATTGGAACTATTTCTGGCTAGACTTGAAAACCATGATGAAAGATGAATCCTCTTGTTCATTTGTAGTACTGAGTTCTCTGTTAGAAAGTTCGCCTGGACTCGAGATTGAACACTTTGGCATACTAACTACTAACAACTTCGTTTCAGAAAACTCCTGCATAGAAATTCCTAGCAGCTTTTTGCACGGAAACTCAGTGTTAGGATCACTCAAATCAGTTGAAGTCGATTACTCAATGGGGGCAGAGCGTAAGCAAATATTTACTTAACAGAGTAACTGTTGCAATTCAAGAATGATCATATTGCAAGAAATCATCAGAAGAGACGATTCCAATCACTTCAAGTCGATATATCAATGGGGGCAGACTGTAAGTAAACATTTTTTCACTTAAAGGGAGGGTTTCACGGTTCCGCGCATGTGCACAGATTAAAATGCTTTATTCGCTTACTTGCCAATTAATTTTATCGGGTAAAAAACCACTCACATTTACTTCAATGATCACATATTATAATAAGTCCAAACAAAGCGAAGGATGACCAAAATTCACAGAAAACTTCAACGGATTACACCGACAAAGTCAACACTGAATAAAACCTTTGACCCGAAGGATTTATTCTACGTTCTGGTGGCTTTCATGGCGCACATCGGTATGTATAATGATCCATTCAATCAGCGACATTTTCACGGACAAATTTCCCGCCAGAGTTATCTACTCGCTTCCGATTGGTCTAAACAATGAATTTAAATGGCTTACGGTGTAGCTTCCACATGCGCCGAACCGTGAAACCCTCCCTTTAATAGAGTAAGTAATGAAATAACAAATGATCATGTTGCAAGAAATCACAAAAAGAGACGATTCCAACCAAATCAAGTCGATTAATCAATGGGGGCAGACTGTAAGTACAAAAGCATTTTTTGAATAGTGGAAATTTTACTAACCCTAAGTGGAAATTTTACTAACCCTAAGTGGAAATTTTACTAACCCTAAGTGGAAATTTTACTAACCCTAAGTGGAAATTTTACTAACCCTAAGTGGAAATTTTACTAACCCTAAGTGGAAATTTTACTAACCCTAAGTGGAAATTTTACTAACCCTAAGTGGAAATTTTACTAACCCTAAGTGGAAATTTTACTAACCCTAAGTGGAAATTTTACTAACCCTAAGTGGAAATTTTACTAACCCTAAGTGGAAATTTTACTAACCCTAAGTGGAAATTTTACTAACCCTAAGTGGAAATTTTACTAACCCTAAGTGGAAATTTTACTAACCCTAAGTGGAAATTTTACTAACCCTAAGTGGAAATTTTACTAACCCTAAGTGGAAATTTTACTAACCCTAAGTGGAAATTTTACTAACCCTAAGTGGAAATTTTACTAACCCTAAGTGGAAATTTTACTAACCCTAAGTGGAAATTTTACTAACCCTAAGTGGAAATTTTACTAACCCTAAGTGGAAATTTTACTAACCCTAAGTGGAAATTTTACTAACCCTAAGTGGAAATTTTACTAACCCTAAGTGGAAATTTTACTAACCCTAAGTGGAAATTTTACTAACCCTAAGTGGAAATTTTACTAACCCTAAGTGGAAATTTTACTAACCCTAAGTGGAAATTTTACTAACCCTAAGTGGAAATTTTACTAACCCTAAGTGGAAATTTTACTAACCCTAAGTGGAAATTTTACTAACCCTAAGTGGAAATTTTACTAACCCTAAGTGGAAATTTTACTAACCCTAAGTGGAAATTTTACTAACCCTAAGTGGAAATTTTACTAACCCTAAGTGGAAATTTTACTAACCCTAAGTGGAAATTTTACTAACCCTAAGTGGAAATTTTACTAACCCTAAGTGGAAATTTTACTAACCCTAAGTGGAAATTTTACTAACCCTAAGTGGAAATTTTACTAACCCTAAGTGGAAATTTTACTAACCCTAAGTGGAAATTTTACTAACCCTAAGTGGAAATTTTACTAACCCTAAGTGGAAATTTTACTAACCCTAAGTGGAAATTTTACTAACCCTAAGTGGAAATTTTACTAACCCTAAGTGGAAATTTTACTAACCCTAAGTGGAAATTTTACTAACCCTAAGTGGAAATTTTACTAACCCTAAGTGGAAATTTTACTAACCCTAAGTGGAAATTTTACTAACCCTAAGTGGAAATTTTACTAACCCTAAGTGGAAATTTTACTAACCCTAAGTGGAAATTTTACTAACCCTAAGTGGAAATTTTACTAACCCTAAGTGGAAATTTTACTAACCCTAAGTGGAAATTTTACTAACCCTAAGTGGAAATTTTACTAACCCTAAGTGGAAATTTTACTAACCCTAAGTGGAAATTTTACTAACCCTAAGTGGAAATTTTACTAACCCTAAGTGGAAATTTTACTAACCCTAAGTGGAAATTTTACTAACCCTAAGTGGAAATTTTACTAACCCTAAGTGGAAATTTTACTAACCCTAAGTGGAAATTTTACTAACCCTAAGTGGAAATTTTACTAACCCTAAGTGGAAATTTTACTAACCCTAAGTGGAAATTTTACTAACCCTAAGTGGAAATTTTACTAACCCTAAGTGGAAATTTTACTAACCCTAAGTGGAAATTTTACTAACCCTAAGTGGAAATTTTACTAACCCTAAGTGGAAATTTTACTAACCCTAAGTGGAAATTTTACTAACCCTAAGTGGAAATTTTACTAACCCTAAGTGGAAATTTTACTAACCCTAAGTGGAAATTTTACTAACCCTAAGTGGAAATTTTACTAACCCTAAGTGGAAATTTTACTAACCCTAAGTGGAAATTTTACTAACCCTAAGTGGAAATTTTACTAACCCTAAGTGGAAATTTTACTAACCCTAAGTGGAAATTTTACTAACCCTAAGTGGAAATTTTACTAACCCTAAGTGGAAATTTTACTAACCCTAAGTGGAAATTTTACTAACCCTAAGTGGAAATTTTACTAACCCTAAGTGGAAATTTTACTAACCCTAAGGTTAGGGTTAGGGGTTAGGGTTAGGGTTAGGGTTAGGGTTAGGGTTAGGGTTAGGGGTTAGGGTTAGGGTTAGGGTTAGGGTTAGGGTTAGGGTTAGGGGTTAGGGTTAGGGTTAGGGTTAGGGTTAGGGTTAGGGTTAGGGTTAGGGTTAGGGTTAGGGTTAGGGTTAGGTTAGGGGTTAGGGTTAGGGTTAGGGTTAGGGTTAGGGTTAGGGTTAGGGTTAGGGTTAGGGTTAGGGTTAGGGTTAGGGTTAGGGTTAGGGTTAGGGTTAGGGTTAGGGTTAGGGTTAGGGGTTAGGGTTAGGGTTAGGGTTAGGGTTAGGGTTAGGGTTAGGGTTAGGGTTAGGGTTAGGGTTAGGGTTAGGGTTAGGGTTAGGGTTAGGGTTAGGGTTAGGGTTAGGGTTAGGGTTAGGGTTAGGGTTAGGGTTAGGGTTAGGGTTAGGGTTAGGGTTAGGGTTAGGGTTAGGGGTTAGGGTTAGGGTTAGGGGTTAGGGTTAGGGTTAGGGTTAGGGTTAGGGTTAGGGTTAGGGGTTAGGGTTAGGGTTAGGGTTAGGGTTAGGGTTAGGGTTAGGGTTAGGGTTAGGGTTAGGGTTAGGGTTAGGGTTAGGGTTAGGGTTAGGGTTAGGGTTAGGGTTAGGGTTAGGGTTAGGGTTAGGGTTAGGGTTAGGGTTAGGGTTAGGGTTAGGGTTAGGGTTAGGGTTAGGGTTAGGGTTAGGGTTAGGGTTAGGGTTAGGGTTAGGGTTAGGGTTAGGGTTAGGGTTAGGGTTAGGGTTAGGGTTAGGGTTAGGGTTAGGGTTAGGGTTAGGGTTAGGGTTAGGGTTAGGGTTAGGGTTAGGGTTAGGGTTAGGGTTAGGGTTAGGGTTAGGGTTAGGGTTAGGGTTAGGGTTAGGGTTAGGGTTAGGGTTAGGGTTAGGGTTAGGGTTAGGGTTAGGGTTAGGGTTAGGGTTAGGGTTAGGGTTAGGGTTAGGGTTAGGGTTAGGGTTAGGGTTAGGGTTAGGGTTAGGGTTAGGGTTAGGGTTAGGGTTAGGGTTAGGGTTAGGGTTAGGGTTAGGGTTAGGGTTAGGGTTAGGGTTAGGGTTAGGGTTAGGGTTAGGGTTAGGGTTAGGGTTAGGGTTAGGGTTAGGGTTAGGGTTAGGGTTAGGGTTAGGGTTAGGGTTAGGGTTAGGGTTAGGGTTAGGGTTAGGGTTAGGGTTAGGGTTAGGGTTAGGGTTAGGGTTAGGGTTAGGGTTAGGGTTAGGGTTAGGGTTAGGGTTAGGGTTAGGGTTAGGGTTAGGGTTAGGGTTAGGGTTAGGGTTAGGGTTAGGGTTAGGGTTAGGGTTAGGGTTAGGGTTAGGGTTAGGGTTAGGGTTAGGGTTAGGGTTAGGGTTAGGGTTAGGGTTAGGGTTAGGGTTAGGGTTAGGGTTAGGGTTAGGGTTAGGGTTAGGGTTAGGGTTAGGGTTAGGGTTAGGGTTAGGGTTAGGGTTAGGGTTAGGGTTAGGGTTAGGGTTAGGGTTAGGGTTAGGGTTAGGGTTAGGGTTAGGGTTAGGGTTAGGGTTAGGGTTAGGGTTAGGGTTAGGGTTAGGGTTAGGGTTAGGGTTAGGGTTAGGGTTAGGGTTAGGGTTAGGGTTAGGGTTAGGGTTAGGGTTAGGGTTAGGGTTAGGGTTAGGGTTAGGGTTAGGGTTAGGGTTAGGGTTAGGGTTAGGGTTAGGGTTAGGGTTAGGGTTAGGGTTAGG